>PVKB01002163.1:0-209555 GCA_004027205.1 Ctenodactylus gundi
GGGGGGGGGGGGGGGGGAGCAGCCAGACTCAGACGCCACAGAACCTTCATTTTGGTGGGAAGGAAGCAGCTGACCTCATGTGGTGGCACGTGCCAAGAAGAAGCAGATGGCAGCAGGTGAACTGAAGCAGGGAGGGCAGAAGGCATGGCTTCCCCAGGACACCGACATCCCCGCTGCCCCTGCAGGACACACTGGGCAGGGCCAAGGGAAGCAGGGCCCAGCCTGAGCACACAATGAGGCTGGTCACCGGCGCAGACGTCTCAGTGAGGAGGACCTGGGGATGGCGGCTAGCCTAGTGGAGTCCAGCTGGGCACCCACAGGTGTGCTGGATGGGGTCAGTCTAGGGAGCTAGTGGGTAGGACCAGAGCTCACCTCATCTGCCTAGACCCAGGCCTGGAGCGGCCTTCTTGGGGTATCTCTACACACAAGAGTTACCCCATTTTCTGTGCTGCTGGGTGAAGAAAGGGAGAGAAAACACAGCAGAACCCAGGACCACTGTGGGAGAGCCCAGGTTCTTGCTCGATAAGTTCTTCCTCACATCAGCCGAAACCCAGGGACACCATAGTCGCTCAGGGAGCGGGTTTGTCTCACATCCCAGTGAGGTGCGCTGCCAGCGGGGAGGGTGTGCTGCAGCCACCAGGAGACGGCCAGGGCCCAGGGCAGCGGCGGGCTGGCTCCTGACCTCAGTAGCTGTTTTGCTCGCCTCAGGTCCCACCCCCTCTGAAAGGTCAAGGATTCACACAGGACTGTGTGTTAAGGGGTGATCGCAGTCCGCTTAGCACAACGGATCAGAAGAGATGTTCTAAGTACCTCTCAGCACACGGCATTTTGCTGTGAAAGCACCATCCCCCACCAAGGAGATGCATTTGTTTGTTCAGACGAGCCTTGGAGATCATGGAATGTGTATAATTAGCCTGTGAAGCCATGCACTCCTGCAGCTGGGGTTGGCTGTTTGAAAAGCAGAATTGTTATATATTCTGAAGTAAGAAAAACGTTAGCATATTCTGTAGAAATTATGCAGAATTCTTTAACTGAAATCCAGAATTTAGGGTGAGGGTAAGGAAACTGCACGAGGGAAAAAAAGCAATGGCTGGCCCTAGCCGCTAGCTGTGGGGCCCGCGGCACAATGGGTCACGGTTCAGTAAGAGAAGCCTGATCTGAACTGCAGGTGATTACAAAGCCAAGACTCTACAGACAGCGTTGCTCTGCTAATGTATAGAATAAACGGTCTCCAAATATAATAAAGTCACTTGTCCCCTTGTCTGTGGTTTATATTAGAACTTTGCTCGAAAGTGATTTCCAGGCACGTTTCCTAAAATGTTCCCTCAGGACAGAGAAATTCAATGACAGTGGGTCAAATACAAAAACAATAAAGAAGAAGTATGTTATATGTCACCGGAAAGTTCCAAAACTCTGTACTAGAGAATGAATTATTCACTAAAAGTTTTGGGGGAGAGTCTTGATGTTGCAAAACCAAGCTGTGGAGAAGGGTTGTTTTACAGTACTCAGATGCATCCTTCTCACGATTTACTGTGCAGACATGGTAGTCCGGGGTAAGGAGGAGGCCTGCCAGGAGGGTAACTCCCCAGGACGCTTCCCCTCTGGCCGTTGAGACCACCTGACTCCAGCGTTGGTGGAGAGGAAGGGCCCTTCCAGAGCCAGGGATGTGCCCGGAGAGGCAGCAGGAGCCTAGCTGGGCAGTAAGCAACCAGATGTTATGGTTTGGGTCTGGACTGTCTCCCAAAACCTGGATGTTGTAGAGCACCTCCCGGGACGGGCTGGAAGGGGCAGATGCACGGGGCTCGACTTGGAGGGGCTACGGCACTTCGTTGAGATTAGGAAATGTCCGGGTAGAGTGTCCCGGTGGGCCTGGCAATGAGAAGAACACCCTCCCCGGGTGTGGGCAGGAAATGAGTGGGCGTCGCTTGACGTGGGCAGTCCAACTGGCAGCTTGAACTAAACGGAAGGAAAGAAGAAGAAACCCTGTGACAGCTTTTCCAGGGAAAGCTCCGGCCGTGCCTTAGTCTCCAGACATCAACTTGATCCCCTCCTGACTTCCTCTCCGCCATGCTGTGAAGATCCCTTCTCCAGCTAGACCTCCGCCATGCACTTCCACCGCTGCCAGCCACCCACAAGCGGACTGCATGAAACCTTCTGAAACCGAGCTACAGTAAATCTTTCCTTCCTTAAGTTGTAGATGCTGGCAATAAATAAATAATAAGCCAGGCAAGAGCCAAGGATGAAAATTCACGAAGTCACGTCTGTCACTTTGGGAGCATTCCCGAGCACAGCTACATTTTCTAGAAGCAGAACTCCCATGGGGAATGACTTTCCTCCAGACAGAAGTCATCTCAGACTTTCTCCTGGACAGATGGGAAGCACCTGAGTCCTTCCCCAGGAAGAGGAACACCTTAGACCTCACCGGGAACATCTTAGCAACCCCTGCTCCTCCCTCCAGGCACACGGCCAGCTGGACCTCCGTCTGGTGGTCCATTTATTTACTTCAGCGATGTGCTACTATACAGGAGTGCAGCACGTTCTCTACCAACACCAGAGAACACCGTCCCCGACAGACGGCAGCCCAGTGCTGAGAACCGGGACTGACCGAGCAGTGGCTCCTTCCCCCCACCCCCGAGGGCTTGTCTGGCCTCAAGGGTGCACAGGACCCAGAACCACTGCCCCTTGCCCAGGAGCTGCACTTGCTCTGGCGAGGCCTGGCCTAGCCCCCAACATGGCCTCGGTGAGCTCTGAGTGTTCCTCTCTGCTGAGGGCACCGTTTCCTCGGGGCTCCTCTGTTCCCCCGTCCTCTTAGCGTCTGACCCTTGGAGTTTTCTACAGAGCAAAAGCAGGGGAAACCCTGTGAATGGAACGATTCGTGCATGGAAAGCTTCAGCTTCTGTCTCCCGGCCTGCAGGCGTGTGGGCCAGCGGCCAGGTGCAGGTGGAGTCCCCTCCACCGCCTCCCCATCCTCTCCACACCAAGGGGTCTCTCAAGCTGCCTTCTGTAGAAATTCTTTGCATTTGATTATTTATTTCCTGGTTGGTTGTCACTGCCGATCGCTTTTTCTCTTGATGGTTTATACTATTTTTTCCTATGTGCATTAGATTTTGAGGTCGGGAAAACCTAGTATGCAGCGTCTGGCTCTACCGCTAACCCAGACAGCCCTGCAGGAGCGCGACTGGGGTCTGTTCCTGAGAGGGGAGGCGGGCTAGAGCACACACCTACAGGCGGGCACGGCTGCAGGACCCAGCCGTGTAGCAGATGGCTGCGGTGCCCACGCGTCCTTCTTGGCAAACTTGAAAACTATTCATAGTCTTGCTTTCTGTATGTTTATATTTTTTTCCTTCTGTGCATCTTTTTTTTTTCTTTCTTCCTTTCTTTTTCTTCATGTGTGTGTGTGACCTTGGGGATTAAGCTCAGGGCCTTCATACTGAGCTATATCTCCAGCCATTTTTTTCTTCAGTTTTTTGATTTAGAGACAGGATCTCATTAAGTTGCAAACTGGTCCAGCCTAGGCTCCGGCCTGTGATCCTCCTGCCTCGGCCTCCCAAAGTTCTGGGATTGCAGGTCTATACCACTGAGCCCAGCTGTTTATGTTTTCATTCATGATCTTTCTCCTTTTGGGGGGATGGTCTTTTTTATTGGTAGATGAGGGATGTTTTATGAATATATTAGCCATTTGCAAAAAAAAAGTTGACAAATTCCTCACTGCGGTTTAGAGTCTCAGTAAAGGAGAGGTCACTTGTTTTGACCACATTTGGTTTGGCCTTTCTCCGAAATCCTCCCCAGCTCAGTCAGGAAGTGACGAGAGTGTCCAGATTATCTCCAGTCACAATTCTGTCTCGGGATTGAACGACGACCCTTCCCAGGGCTCACTCCCTCTGAGGGAGTCCTGATGGGCTGTTAGGAGAGGTCCTGGTGGCCACACACGCCAGGACAGAGGAAGGCCCTGTCCCTGGGTAGCTTCTTGGCCTGCTGTAGACTGAGGCTGAGGCTGAGGCTGCGGCTGAAGCTGGTGTAACCCAGTCGTTCTCCCTTTGCATGGACCCAGCTACGGACATGGCCTCCCTCGGGTTCGCACCAGAGCCAGGATGCCCCCGAGCCCATGGGTTCCACCCACACCGCCCACACTGCAGCCCAACTTTCCTGCACGCTACGACCCCCGACAATCGCCCTCAAATACCCTGGGCTCCCTCAGCCCAGGCTGCAGAGTCTTGTGGCATCAAGAAGCTAAGACCTAATAACCGCAAAGTACCAGGGACACTTGCTCTTTGGCTCTTTGGCTCTTTGGTGAAAAGATTTCAGAAGGACACACAGGCAGTATGACCTACGGGCAAACTTTATTGAAAAAACAGCAGCAGGTTTTTAGAGCAACTGAATAGAATACAGCCTCCAGCACAAAGCCGGGAAACCACCAGGACGGCACCTGTGCCAAATTAGGTCTCAGGTTACATGCAGGTGACGGAAAGGACCTTGGAAGAAAAGTTCCATTTCCTTCCAAGCCATCGTCTTTTGCAAGGAAAACGGGCCACGCTGGACAACATTATGGGAAAAAAGGTTCCTGCTCTCCTAGAAGGTAGAATGTTTCCATTTAGCATGTTTTGAGATCTTGAGGCTGATCTGGATTTTGTGCAGGCCCCGGATCTTATCAGGCTGCTCAGAGGCATTTTATTCTCTTGGGCTACAACTTGAAACTACAGGCTTCCTCAGGTTTTATCCTTAGCTAATGACTTAGAAAACAAAGGGAAAAGGGTAAAGGATTACATATTCTCTGCTTTTCATGCCGCCCTGGCTGCCTATCTCCAAGCCTGTCAGTGTCCAACTCTCCACTTAACACCTGGGAATCCAGTCTCGGGTCTGCTTCCCCTTTCCGGCAGCCGGCATCAATCTGACCACACCACAGCTGCACCCACAATGCTCATCTCCCTCTGATGCTTGTTCATGGAGCTGGGCGAGTTTCTGCAGGGTAGAATTTCAACCATCGTGCAAACACCAGCACGGCTAATGTTTCGGGAATGCTGTTATAATTAAGTTACATGTCATTTCACTACCAAAGTAGGGAGTCTTCATTCCCATCTCAGAGATGAGAAAACTGTAGAACAACCACGAGTCTCTTGCCCAGGACCTGCCACTAGGTAAGGATGGGGCCCCGGTAGGGGCAAACCAGCCCTTCCTGTGGGCTGTCTGCAGCAGAAGAGCCCGGGGGGCTGGCTCGCTCCGGTGGCACAGGAAAAGGGATCACAAGATTGTTTTTTTTTTTGTCTTTGTGCTTTGATGCATCTGTGTTCTTTCTCTTTCAACAGTAACACAATCCCAATCATACTCTTTTTATATAGTTTGTGCTAAGGACTGAATTCACTTTTCTCCCCACAGATTTAACCTGTTATTCCCTAATGCTCACTGGCTAAGCTGCTAAACTAGCTTTTTTTCACACTGCTCCTGAGGACCACCCAGAGCACATATGACATCACTTTTGCAAGACAGGCCCCTGAGCCCAGCACCTTGGAAGGCTGAGGCAAGAGGACTGCAGACCGAAGCCCAGCCTGGGCAACTCAACAATTTAGCAAGACCCTGTCTTAAATCAAAAACAAAATGGGCTGGCGATGTAGCTCAGTGTGAAGGCCCTGAGCCTGACTCTCAGTAACACAAAAATAAATACATAAATACCCGCTGCAAGACACCAGACTCTGTGCGCGGCTCTACTGGTCTTCATTGTCTCCCTGACCCCTGTCACTCTCCATGCTGACTCGACTGTAGACGACGCTTCACACATGGGGGGGCAAGTCACCCTTGCCAGGGCGGGACTTCCGTAGGGTTCTACTAGCTCAGCCTGCCGTCCTGACGAGCTGTAGGCTCGTGCCCGTGATTCACTGGGATTGCACTTGTAGAGTAATTAGGAGAGAATGGCATCTTCATAATATTGAGTTAATAATCCTCCCATTCATTTGTCTTATTTTATTTCTTTGAGTAAAATTTTATAGATTGCTTCTTATGGGATTGTGTATTGCTTAAGTTTACTTCCAGAAATTTATGCTTGGTTGCTGTTATGAAGCCATTTTATTTATTATGCTTTCTAAGTGTTTCTAATGTTTGGCATTTACAAAAGCCATTGATTCGGGTGCATTTCTTTATTAGCCATTCTTCCACTTTTACCCTCATTCTTGAAGTTTTCAAATGATTCACTCAGGCTTTTTGAACAGGCATGCATAGGACTTGGTTGGTATGTAGCTTGTGCACATGTGCATCTATGTAGCATGAGTGTAGAGCTCCAATCAAATCCCTTTTATCAAGGTGATTTTTATAGACATCCTTCTCTAAACAAGTGAATGATAAATTATTTTATTATACTCAATATATTAAATATGTTGATATATTTCCTGACACAGACTCTCCATTTAATTGCTAAAATAAGCTGTATTTGTGTGTATCATATTCATATTATAAGAATTCTGGTTTGATTGTATATCAGTTTCTAACGTTGCTGTAGTTAAGTACCACAAACCAGACGGCTCTGGGTAGCAGAAGTTCATCATCTCAATTTGGGAGGCTGAAGACCAAAGCAAAGGCGTTCTCAGAATCTGCTTCCCCCAGAATTTCCGGAAGGAGCCATCTTTGCCTCATCCAGGCTCCAGTGGCCCTGGCTTGTGGCGGCATCCCTCCAATATCTATTGCTCTCTGAGCATCCCTGCCACCCCTCCACATCTGAGTTTGAGCTTGAGGGGGAGGGGTGCATTTTCCTCTTATAGAGATGCCAGTCATATTACATTGAAGGCCCTTCTTGGTCCCCTATGATCTCATCTTGACTAATTATATCTGCAATCACCTTATTTCCAAGGAAGTTCCCAACTTGATCATCTTGAAGGTAGGATTTTGAACTGTTTTTATTTGAAGTGGAGGGAGAATACAGATGCAACCCATAAAAATGTGTTTAATTTTACTTACAAGTTTTACATTAAATATCCACGAGTAGGGTGGAATTATTGTGCATTTGAGGGGAGGAATATAGGCGTTGATCAGGTTGGACTTTATTGTAATGCTAACCATGAATTTATTTTGAAAATATTTTTATGCTCAAATGACATACATAGATAATGTAGAAGTGTTGCTTTCTACAAATTCTTTTTTTTTTTTAAGATTTAAAAACTTTAAACCATCCGGGCTTTTAGATTGTCTGAATTTCATACATCTTTACTGATGGCACTGTGGAGTCTAAGGAGCTCTCCCAGGCCTCAGTTGCCATTAACAGGCTGTTTCACTCATTCCCAGCCCTAGTCACAGAAGCCGCGGTCAGAGACTATGATTCTGCCTCTTGGAAATCCAAGAGTGGTTAAGCTCACAGGCACGGGAAGCAGGACAGTGGGTGCTGGGGGCAAAGACAGGAGAATGACGGTAACTGAGGCCGGAAGTCTAGTGTTGTAGCATGGGAAGCTCTAGAGATGTGTTCCTACGGTGACCACTCAGCGGTGGGAGTGTGCTGACCACATCTCAGCTGGCCGCCCTAAAATGGTGAAGATGGTCGCTTTTATGTGTTCTGAATTACAATGAATTTTTAAAATCAGACACAGCACCAGTTCACTCAAATTTATCATTATATAAGAAAAGAGAGAGAGATAAAGAGTAGTGGGCCTCTGAACACGACACGCCCCCCAGAGACGCAGGCTCACCCAGTAGAAGCGGACTTTTAATGAAGGCCAAAGCTGACGGAAACCAGGAAAGAGAAATAAAAGCTGCAGTCTAAAAACCACTGAGGAAAAATCAAAAGAATTTTAATCAATTTTAGAAATGAAAAGAAAGCTGTAAGAACCACAAATGGAATACAATTGAGAGGTAATCTTAAGAAAAATAGAAAAAATTCAAAATGGGCTTTTTAATCAAAAAGAAATGAAGATGGAGAGAAAAAGATTCAAGAAAAAATGACAAATATTAAAAACAGACAAAGAAGAACCTATATACAGATGGGTCCTTGACAGAGACATCAAATTGGGTACTAAAAACTGTATTTCAAGATAATCTTCCTTATTTAGAAATATATTTCAAACTACTATATTGAAAGTAGTATGCACCCGAGTACCTGAATCCAGGACAAAGTTATTAAAATTCCTACACTTCTACCAAAAATATATGTATCTAGGCAAAGACGCCAAGGTACTGTAAAGATAAAAGTGCCCTGGCATCACAGTCTTCTTACTGCAGAGGTGTTTGTGCCAGGAAAACCTGAAAAAACTGTACTTACAACATTAAAAAATGAGTCAAGAGTCAAGTATTGTATAGCCAACAAAACTAACGTCCAAGCAGAAAAGACACAAAGCATATCTCTCTTGAGGCCTGGAGGATGTCGTGCCCACAGCCCATCCTGAGGAACGCAACTAGACAGGAAGCTGGTAGACATCAGTGGCGACAGTCCGACTTCCTTCCTCACACCTGAAGCCCACCAGACTGTACGACTCCCTTCTGCACACTGAAGAAGCTTCTTAGCCATTCCAGTCAGGCAGACTGAAGGCCACACTCCCAACTCCTGGGTCTGCCTACAGAGGCCTGCATGTGATCTGGCTTAGCTCGTTTCCAGCATCTCAACTGCCCAGAGGCATGGTAAGGGGCAGTGGGTGTGGGGTAAACTGTGCCTGAGGAGTTGGGCCTGGTACTGCAGGCCTGTAATCCCAATAGTCTGGGTGGCTGAGGCTGGAGGGTCACAAGTTCAAGCGCAGCCCAAGCACCTTAGTGACTTGGTTAGATCCTATCTCAACATCAAAAATAAAATATGGGCTGAGGGTGCTCAATGTGAAGGACCTGAGCTTGATCCTCAAGTATCAGAAGAAAGAAAGAAAGAAAGAAAGAAAGAAAGAAAGAAAGAAAGAAAGAAGGAGACATGCCCAGCTATTTCAGATTCTACGCCAGGTGAGGGAATCTGGGCAGCCTAGACCAGAGCTCTCCAGCTGCACCTGCAGAGCTGTCACTGCAGGGCTGCAGGGACAAGTGCCTTCTCTTCTGCCTCTGCATTTCCTAACTGTCCACTCGGGCCATCTGAATGATCAGTGGGTTGGCAGGCCCTCCACATGATTTGGCAACTGAAGGGTCAGTTGACAGGCAATAGCAATTCTCGTCTTCAAAGTCCCCAGAGACTTTTAGCTGAAACCGTTCTCTGCTTTCCATGAAACTCAGGCAGGGGTCTCTTGCAGGCACTGTAGGACGCTGTCTCAGACAGGCTCAGGGTTTGCTTCCTGCCCTGTCCCCTCTTGCCTGGGTAACCCTGGGCATGTTGATGAATGCCTGCATCTGCTGAATGAGGGTGTAATGGTATCTGCTGCGTTAGTTACTTTCTCGTTGCTGTGACAGAATACCCAACATCCACAACTTAAGGGGGGAGAGACTGATTTCGCTCACAGGTTCAGAAGGTCTCTCACACACACAGTCCATTCACAGGGCAGCAGGCAATGGTGGAGATACACAGCAGAGACAGAGACTGGAGAGCTGCTCACCCACTGCAGACAGAGGCCACGGGAGGCAGGAGCAAAGCACAGTCTACCGACTGGCTGGGCTGGAGCCCTCCCAGGAAGAAGCTACAACGACATTTCTTCTTCCTTCCTTTACTTAATTCAAGTTGCCAGCTGGGCCTGCTCTCAGGGTGGGTGCCCCTCTTCCTTCCTGGCCCACAAGTCAATGACACACACCTGAAAACTCTGTCCTGGAGCCCCCAAGCCCAACAAGTTCACACAATCTTCCCAGGTCACATGCCGAGCACCTGCCCCTTCCAGCCAAGCCCTACCTCCGAATAGCACACATTTCCAAACACATGAGGCTTTTGGGAGACACTCAAGTGACCTCTGTCTTGGTCACTTTCCTGTTGCTGAAATACCATGTCCTGACCCTCCGCATACAGGGGAAGAGGCTTCTTTTGGCTCACGGTTTTAGAGGTCAGTCTGTGTGTGGTTGGCTGGCTTTAAAGCAGAAAAAGCAAAGGTCCAAGGGCACAGCAGAAGAAAGCTGGGCACCATGAGCAGCCAGGAAGTAGAGGGAGAAGGGAGGGGCCGAGGACAAGAACACACCCTCCCCAGACACCCCCCTCCCACCCCAGTGACCCATCCCCCCAGCCAGGCCCCACGTCCTGAGAGTACAGTAAGGAAATCATCAGTGAGGAGTCCACACATGCATGTACCCTCCCGTGATACCAGGGACACCTTTTGTCTTCCATTGGCCCAGGTTCCACTTGGCCCCGGCAAGCTGCCTCCAAAAATGCAATCCCACATTACAGTGACAGGCTTTCTTGGTTCTCTTATAGGAAAACCACACAGCTCAATCAGGTATCCCAGAAGGGATTTGTCAACGTTCTTACAGAATAGCAAATTCTGTTATTGTAAGGTCTACAATAAAATAAATCTCAGCCGTGAACCTTTACTCATACTCGGGAAAGTGAATTATCCCTTTTTGGGACTGCGTAGCAGAAATGAATAGTGAAACCTTATCCCAAGACGAAACCTAGCCTTCACATTACTTTTCAACAATGCCAACAAACAAGAGAAGTTGCTTTAATTTTATAGGATAAACAAGCAGTGAAATGATAGAATTGATTCTTCAGTTATCTGAGACAAGTACGACATTTTGAGATTTGATATCTCTGTCACATGCCAGATAGGAGACTCACGATCAGTAGGTTTGGAGGTAGGGCACAAATGGTTTTGAAATACACAGCAAATGTGAGTTTCAAAGGCAAAGCATACAGATTTTGCTGTGGAAAATGCTGGGCTTCTTGGCTGATTATAGTTGGCAAGTATAGAAGAGGCAACAGAAAGACCCTACAGCCAAGGAGCTGACTTCTCCAGGTTTTCACACTCCCTCCCAAGGTGTGGCTGACTGGTCATGTTGCTTCAGAACCGGCATGCACAGCTGGAAGCTGGAATGGAACAGACAGGTACCTCGCCACCCTAAAACAGGTGCACTAAGTATCGCTGGGAGAAGGGACGAGGTGGTATCCTTGGGGTCCTTGCTATGGTCCGATGTGCTTCCTAAATTTCGTGTGTTGGAAACTTAATCTGAACATGTCCATGGTGTTTGGAGGTAGGGCCTCTGGCAGGTGTGTGGGTCATGAGGATGCTGTCCATGCGAATGGGCTAATCTATGCATGAACAGATGGATTGGTGGTTCATAGGTCAATGGGCTGTCAAGGGAGTAGTCCTCTTATACAAGCAGTGCTCTCTGGCTGGCACCTGTGTTTCCTGCTGCCACGTGATACCCTCCATCCTGTGACAATGCACCAAGGATTCCCTGCCCAGGTGCTGAGCACAGGCAACATCATGTCTCGGGATTCCAGCATCCAGCGCTATGAGCCTTACGAGCTTCTATTCTACTCTACTGTCCAGTTACAGCAACAGAAAATGGACTAAGATAGAGCCCGAGGGGCTGCCGTGGCCAGCAGCAGGGCAGGAGGAGACGTTCACGGTAAGGCAAAAGCTGGGAGGGGAGCTGTTCCCACACATGCCACCCCTCACGGAGAGGCCCCCTGTGCCATCACACAGACGGACTGAGGTTCGCTCCCTTGCCAGGCCATCTTGACCACACCAGGTCTATGCGGAAGAAAGAGGGCTTTATGTCCCAAATGTTCCAAGGAACTGGACCCTGCCCACCTCAGCACCGAGTGGGAACCAGAGCTTCCCAGATGCCCACATCTAGAGACCTCGTGTTGATGCCGGTGCTGGTTGGTCCTGCCCCACATGTAACATGACTAGCCACCTCTGGAAGGCCCAGCACTCTCTCAGGCACTGGTCAGGTCTCTTCTGCATCAATCAAGGCTTCCGCGAGGAGGACAAACACCACGAGCACCTGTCCCAGCGTCACCAAGCCTGGAGCCCAGGTGAATCGGCAGAATGTGCCCGCTAGCTCTGGTGCCACTGCTCTGTACCCGTTCCACACAGAAGCCAGACCTGCGCTAAACAACGATCTGCCAACTTCCACCTGTGCTTTGAGACATTCGCAGTATAGAAATAGTGCATGGGCCAACGCAATCTCCCTACCTGAGCATCTGTGCAAACGTCCTCCAGGGCCCAGGGCAGCAGCTGTGCACAAAACAGCAACGGAACGCCATGGGTGAGTGGGCAACCCATCATCGTGCAGCGGAGCTCCAGGCCGGCCAGGACCTGCAGGCTCCCGCATCCGTCTTGGCGTGGTCTTACGTCATTCCCACGGCCCAAGCCTGCGGACAAGAGGCACGTTACAGCAGCTGCCCACAACCATGAGAATCACAGGCTGTCCACATGCACAAGGACGCACGGCGGCCCTCTGAGACCAGCCCCGTGTCCTTGGAGGACACATACTCTGAAAGCCTTATAGGGGGAGAGAAAGAATCTGGGCAAGAGGAGGAAGATGAGGAGGAAGGAGCCCTGGGCGCTCACGGCGGCTGAGGACTGGGTGCAAGAGCTGCTGGTGCCATGACAGGCAACACCGTGGGAGAGCGGAGGCGAGGCCAGATGCATTTCGGTCTGTTTTCAGGGCCACATGGGAATTCGGTTCTCGGCGAGGGTGAAGATCTCGTGAGTAGGGTCAGCTGTGTTCTGGCTCCCAGGCCCGGGGGCACAAAGTGAAGACCCCTGTGTTTTGGAGATGTCAGCCCCCAACATACGGAAAGATCCCCTTGAACAGATGGGACTGTGAATACCTGACCACACAACACCTCCTGGCTCATCTGTGGCCAGGAATGGCAGTGTGGTGGCCTGGTATAGCTCAGTCCTCCTGTGTGAGCTGGCTCTGGACACAGGGCAGAGTGGCAGGGAAGCCAGTCCAGGGAAGCAGGGAGCTGACGCTGCTTCCTCACGCCTGCCTGACTCCACTAGAGGGATGCCCGCCCATCCACAAAGCTGGGATTAGGAGAATTGTGCAGGAGGATTTGTTTTTAATTTCAGGATAGGATTGAAATGCCCCGTTGTGTCTGTCTTTCAACAAATTGCTAATGCTCCCATTTGAATATCTCCATTTCAATAAAAAAAAAAAAAGAATTGCACTGCTTCCACAAACTATATGTGAATCTGGATTTTTAAAAAATTTAATCCACAAGATTTATGGGTAAAAGTTGGGAGTTTTTGTTTGTTTGTTTTAATGGAGTTGTTAAAGCGGTGTTAGCTCCCCGGCTCTGGAATTTCAGTTCTTTATGATATTGTAAGCAACATGTGGCTCAATTATTTTCATCTCTCTCGTTTCTTTCTCTTTTTTAGGCAAACATGGAAAATTGTCTCTGCAAACCTTTTTGGGGATTACCAAAATACCAATGTTCTTCTTAAATTGGTCCTCTACCTTCCTGGTTTAAGTAAGCGCCCAGAAACAGCCTTTGTCACTGCTGCGTGAGAAGCCAAGAGATTCTACGGAGCAGAAACATCGGGGGACCTCTGCCCCTCGTCTCATGTCTCCATGACAACACCAGCCTTGAGGGGTGCAGCCCCAGCAGACCAGAGCAAAAGTGAGGAAGGGCCCAGAGTCCTCCCAGGAGGAAAGGAGGGGGGAAATGAGGCCCCGTGGGCAACAGTCCCCGGGCAGGAGTAACACAGTGACGGAGACAAGCGTTCACACGTGGCCCCGGACACTGATGTGTTAGCGACACACTTCAGGAAGGAAGCAGCACCGAGTAGCTATGCTGTTTGTATATATTTAACCCATGAACTCTCTGGTCCATTTCTGAGGTGCCGTTCCTGAGATCTAACAATGCAGAGACGAGCAGCAGGAGAGCTTCTGCCTGTGCATGGGTGGAGGGGTGCAAGCGGTTCCTGGGGGGAGGATGCCTGGGACGGCCTGGGCCCTGTCCCCAGCTCCAGCAGGGGGGGCCCGGCAAGGACTGGGAAGGAACAGGGAGAACTGGGAGAGAGCTGCAGAGGAAATGTGTCTGCTCTTTCCTCGTTATCTTAATCTAACTCGTAACCAAGTGAGTGTGGGGTGTGCGTGTGTGTGTGTGTGTGTGTGTGTGTGTGCGTGCGTGTGTGTGTGCGTGAGACCACACTGGGCAAGTCCTTGCCCAGACAGCTGCTGCCGATAGAAACCAAGGCCCCGCCTAGGAGGTGTGCCCAGGATGTGTTGCTGCCACGCGTTCTCACTGTCTTCTTTCCAACCTGGAGCTGGGCTGGCACACAAGAGACACGCCCATCCCTGCATGTTAACCTCTGTGCTCACAACCTCTGGCACTTTGACTGGCATGCCTCAGGTGCAGACTAGAGGTTTGATCGCTGCCTTCACAGTCGCAGAGGACCAGAGACACCACGACGGCAAGTCAGGAACCAGCCCCCAGTCACACGCCTCGCATCAAATTCACTTCCTCTAAGGCTCCTGGGCCTACAGATCTGAGTGACCGTCCACCGACGGATGACGACGGAGCCTGCCATCAGCTCTGAGAAACAGCGCATTAACAGAAAATGTTCAGCTTGATGCAGGGGCATACACCTGTAGTTCTAGTTCCAAAGTAGGCTGAGGCAAACTCCAAGTTGGCGGCCAGGCTGGACAACTTAGTGAGATTCTGTCTCAAAATAAAACTTTAAAAAGGCTGCAGTATAGCTTAGCGAAGGAGTACAAGGCCCTGGGTCCAAGCCCAAGCACTGTAAAACCTAGAGTCATTTCCAAGATCCCCATCCATGGAGGATGAGAAGGTCACCTGCTGGGCAAGTTGCACTGAACATATCTGCTGCCAACAGAGACTTCCAGAAACAAAGCTCACGCGCTCTGACTAATGTCTTATTGTTACTGAAAGACGCAAAAGAAAGCAGGAACTGGAACATCCCGGGTGGTGAGCTGTGGGGGGCCCTGCCTGGCCCGGCCTGGCCCAGGGTGTGTGCCCTGCTGGTGCACTAAGCTCCATGGAGAATGGAGTTTCTGCCTCTGACCTGGAAGCGCCTGACTTTGGGTGCCTCCGTCTGCCTGCAGGAAGCTCTTGCCAACTCCAGGTCCGTGTGTGCACTGGGCTGTGTACTGGGTGTGGCGGGGCAGAGCGCAGAGAGAAGGGATCACGGGAAGGGCAGCAAGGGGGTCGGGGCCCACGGCAGCCCAGGTGGAAGGCAGGGATCCCTGTGCCCCGCACCTGCCAAGAGTAAGGGAGGACCGCCCGGTGACTTCCCCAGGACCCTCAGCTCAGCCTTCCGCTTCACGCGGGCCTGTCAGAGACCCAGCTCTGTGCCACCTCCGGTGACAGGCGCGGCTGAACCCAGACTCTGAGGTCATGCACGCGCGTCTTAACCTCGCTGAGTCGCCGCTGCTTAAATGGAAGGTGAAGTCATAACCCTGCCGCCCCGAGCGCTGGGACGACTCAGCACGAGCCGACTGCAGAAAGGGCTTCGTTCAGAGGTGGGCGAGCGAGGCCCCACAGCCAGTGAAGTTCCGTGGTGAGTCCTGGGTTTGCGGGAGATGCTAGGACAGGAAGGAGCTTCTCCACGTGGGAGAGCAGTGAGTGTGTGTGTGGACCCACCCTGTGCTACGCCAGCCGCGACGAGATGCAAAGTCTCCTTGCTCTAGGGACTCAGGGGCTGGCTGGCTGCCAGACGCACCAAGGGCCACGGCTCCGGGACAGGAACCTGGAGAGAACAGCCTGTGCCCCGGGAGGAGCCAGCCCTTTGACCCCCGTGGGGGAAACAGTTAAAGCTATCTCGAGAGGAGTAGAAACATGGGCATGTGTGTGGTGGCACTATCTACAATCCCAGGGGGCCGTGGGCGACAGTGGTGGAGGCTGCCGGTGGCAAGATGGGCATGGAACAGGACCGGGACTTAACAGTGGGCACCAGCCAGCCCAGGGCCCCTCTCCTGGGAGCCGTGGCAGATCCCTCCTTTTCCCAGACTGTGCGCAGCACTACCCCACTTAGTACTGCCGCCTACGTGGGCTGTGGTACTGTCCTTCCCTCTACTTTAGAGCCAACGTGACTGAGGCCCAAAACTCAGCCTCTGCAAGCTCTGAGTTTGGCTCCCGGCTGCCCCCACCCTTCCGTGGCCTGACGGTCATCAGAGACCACCCGCCCCCCAGGATCCTACCATCTGGAACACAATCCTCACTCAGGCCGGAGACAACGCACGCGTGCTGCCAGGGGACAGATGCCTGCAGCCAGGCCAATCCCAGGTCCCAGCGCTGCTCTCCTGGCCAACGGCCAAAGAGAAACATTCACGGGAAGGCAATGTGTGTAGGACGGTGGAGAAGCCAGGGGATCTCACAGCAGTCCAGGGAGTGATGTGTGAGCGACACCGAGGATCCAAGGGAGCCCACAGTCTGCAGGATCAACCATGGGCAGGCACCAGACCCAAGGAGGGAGACTGTGTGGGGCCCCACACACTGCTGCACCCACTGCTAGGCCTCCTCCTCCAGCAGTGACCCCAAGGGGACAGTTCTAATTGGGCCCCTCCCCAGAAAGAGAACAGCTTGGGGCCAGGAGTATGGGGGGGGGGGGGAGAATGACGGTGGGTAGTCAGGAGAGGAGAGTGGGGAGAGGGAGAAGGGAGAGAGGGGTGCAGGGAGAAGGCCAGGGAGAGGGGAGAGGGCGGGTGGGAGGAACTGTCACTACACAGCAGGGCCAGGTTCAATCTGCTTGGATTTGCAATGGATTGAGAATTCCGTGGCCAGGAGCAGCTGTGTGAAAAGAAATGAAGGCTTTATTTTCCTAAGCCTCACTTCCTTTTCAGAATCCCAAAGGGAAGAGTTCACACCAATCACAAGCAGGATTTATCAACCAGAAAGTTCAATCTTGTTTCCTGCCAAGCCTAGTCGTTTATAAAAATAGCTGGTTATTAGGTTTTCAGGGCAGAGTTTTACCAGTTATCTGATTTTGTAGAAGCTGAGGCTGGCGAGAAGCTGGCTAGGCGGTCCCGGAGTGAGGCCCAAGGTTGGGCTTGTTTGCAGGCGCTGGAGATGCAGGAGGTTGTGCAAGAGTCCAAGCAGCTGGACAGTGGGGTGGTGATGACGCCATTAGCCCACCGCCAGGTGTGTCGTGACCGGGGCCGTCTGCCAGCCCGCCCCGAGACTGGGGGCCTCAGGGAGGAGACAAGGGAGTGAGCCCTTGCTTCTACGGACACCGTGAAGCCCATGCCCGCTGACTTAAGCCCGCCTTCCCCCGGCTTACTCACTAGCCCTGCACACTGCTGTGGAGCATCTGGACCAGGTGGTATCACTGGCAGTACTTCTGCCTTCACGGAGCTTAAAGTCCACTTAGGGAGATGTAAACAAGCCAGTCAATGCCAGGGTGTCTGGTGGGCATGTGGGCACAGGGTGCCCCTCTCCAGGGATGGCAAGGACCTCTGCCGCCCTGCAGGGCGAGGGCCAGGTGAAAGGGAGGAGCCAGTCTGGGTCACACTGCTGGCCGTGCCCACTGCTTACTTACTCATTCACTCATTCACAGCTGTGACACCCAGGCTGGCACTGGGGGATGAACCAGTGCAGGGACCTCGCCTGCCACTCAAGTGCACAGGGCACAGCAGGAAAGAAGGGGGACGGGCAGCCACACAGCAGGATCTGGCTTCCGGGATGTGGCGAGAAGCTGGGCCAGAAGAAGAAGTCAAAAACTGTCTGGCATCAGCCAGGTATGGTGGCACCTAACTGTAATCCCAGTACTCTGGGTACCTGAGACAGGAGGATCCAAAGTTTGAGCCTAGGCAAGTTAGTAACTTAATGAAACCTGTGTCAAACTTAAAAAAAATAAAATAACATAAAAATAGGTCTGGGAACACAGCTCAGTGTGAAGGCCTAGATTCAATCCTCACGTGTCCCCCAAAACCTACTCAACACGAGTCTCTGCACTCACTCCCTTCGTGCAGACACCTTAGAGACACCCGTGTGCCAGTCCAGGCTGGCCTCCAGCTCACCTGCGTTTGGACCCACTGTCCTCACTGAAGCACAGAATGAGCAGGATGGGCTCAAGGACGGGGAGCTGCTGGGGACACAATGTGGAGTCATGGTCACCTGGAGAAGCCGGCTGCTGGGCGCCTGCACAGCTGGCTGACTGGTTCATAACAATGTGCCTTGCAACTGAAAATCATTGGGAGTTGATCTCCAGAGTTCTCATCACACACACACACACACACACACACACACACACACACACAAACATGTTAAGTGTATGAGATGCCTGTGTTAATTAGCTCGCTTCAGCCAGTCCACCATATACATACATCGCAAATCATGCTGTATACCACAAATACACACAATTTGTACTCGCTGGTGTGTGAGGTCCAGGAGTCACGTCCAGGGCCTTCACATTTACCTACATGTTCAGCCCACTTTCCAGTTCTGATTGAAAGACAGGGCCTTGCTAAGTCATTAAGTCGCCCAGGCGGGGCTCAAACTTAATCCTCCCGCCTTGCCCTCCTACAATAACAGGATTACAAGCCTGTGCCGCCAGGCCCAGCTCACAGCTTATACCTGTCAATTTAAAAAATCCACTGATCCAAGGGCAGAAGACAATGAAGAGGAGGTGGGGGTGGGGGAAACAGACAAGCCCCACTGTAGAAACACATGGACACATCCATGTTCCCGGGTCTCAGTGGGGACGTAGTGGACGTGTGGTGGAGAGACAGGGAACGCTCTCTGAAGCAACAGAGGGGACCACGGGGCGGGTCAGCAGCGTGGCCGGCCGTAGGGGGCGCCCCAGCCCCAGGCGGCGACTCCCGTTCGCTGTGCCTCTTCCATACTCCTGCTCTTCTCTGCCCACACGGTGTCTGTGCGCACACGGGGACCCGGGCACGGAAGCCTGCGCGTGGCCCAGCACGGCTGCGGCCAGCCCACTGCGTAGTTCTCCTCACGCCTGGGTTAGGGATCTTGTCCCTGCTGGACAGAACTCGGTGCCGGATCCTGGGCGGTACCAGGATCAGACCCTCCTGAGCAGGCCTGAGGGCGCCATCCTTCTCTCGTGCACTACGGGCCAGCCCCCTGGGGTGCCACCTGCCCGCAGGGGTAGCGGCGGTGTCCTCGTTCTCTGAGAAGGCTTGAAAGAGTCTCAGGATTCAGGGGAGCCAGAGAGAAGGCAGAGAGCCTTCTTCCCATTCTCCAAAGAGAAGGAGTGTCCAGTCCTCTGTTCTTTCAGGAGCCTGGCATAGAGCTGCGCTGAGGACCTTACGGCTTTTTTTTTTTTTTTTTTTTTTTTTTGAGACAGGGTCTCCTTCTATTATCCAGACTGGTTCTGAATTCACTATGGAGCCCAGGCTGGCCTTGAACTCACAGCAATCCTCCTGCCTCAGCCTCCAGAGTGCCAGAATTAGATATACCCACCATGCTCCATTTATGTGGTGCTAGGCAGCCAAATCCAGGGCCTTGACTTGTTAGGCCGGGGCTTACATTGTGCTGTTCCTCCAGCCCCAAGGTTTCCTCTCTAGGGCAGCCCGGGCAGCCTCTGAGACCTCTCTAGCCACGGTCAGGACCTGGACCGAGGCCAGAAGACCTGGCTACCATGCCTGCCACACTGGCCTCAATGTCCAGAAGGATCCCTGGATGCTAACCCTAAAACACCAAGCAAGTCTCAAACGTCTAGTTATGAGTACCCTTGCCAGTTTTTCATCCACCGAGTCAAAACAGAACTCGTGGGGGAACTGCACTCGGTACCTACGAAAAACTCTGTCACCCCGCGGGGCGGGTGCAGCCGGCACTGCAGATTTTGTGTAGAACAGTTTAGCACAATTGTTTATGTGACCACTTAAGCGCCGAGGTAATGTTCAAACTGGTGTTATTGAAAATAGATGCTTACAGTTCGCATCTATTTGGGAGACACTCAGTGTGCTTGGTATCCGCAGCTGCTAGCTTTACCACCACTGTTAGAAATAGCATTTTGTCAATGTGAAATGCAAATAAGGCCCAAATGCAATTTCTTATGTAAATAAGGCACAATTCCAAACCACAAGCTGTGGAAACAGAGCGCGTGTCTGGATGTCAATCCATACGGCCGTTTATGTCACTTACAGAAGTCTAAGTCGTGCGATGTTGCAGCCCTCTGCTACACGGTGGAGACAGCTGAGTGCTCTTGGATTCGAAGGAGGACTCCACTTCGAAGGTCTAAGCAGGTCCGCCAACGCGCAGGGTTAATTACCGCTGCGACTGGAGTCGGATGGCGTCAAAGCCCATTTTCGGCTCCGTGCTGCAAAGCTGGTGTACCGTGCTCTGACTGTGTGGAGAATCACCCTTTGAATTGCTGTTTCGCATTTCCTTAAATGAGATACAGTAAAATCTCATTATAACGGTCTCTCCATTATGCCCTCAGTGTTGTCAAATGTTCGGATAATTCGGCTCGCTAGCACAGTGAGCGCCCCTGCTCCCCGCCACACAGACTTGGCAGCAGCCCGTCCTTGGCCGTGGAGCATGGAGCTGTTGGAAGTGGCCTGAGGGTGGACCGGGGCCCAGGTCACATGCTGCGGCCCTCACCATTTACCATTTCTGGGCAAGACCTCTTTTTTGCCGAAACCTGGCTGCTGGCAGCCTCCCTCATCTGGGCTCTGAATCATAAGAGAGAGAAACTTGATTCAAAAGATCCAGGCTTTCCTTCCAAGGCCCTGTGGGGCCAGACACCCTCACCCCGAAGCCCTGGAGGTGCCCCCTTTGTAGGCTGTGTGTGAGCCCAGCAGAAGACCAAGTGGAGGCCCCCAGCACACAGTCCTGGAGTAGAGGGCCAGCCGCCACAAAAGATGAACACGGCTAACAGCCTTATGACTGGGCGAGAGACGCAGACATGGCCAGCAGGCATGGCCAGCAGGCATGCTGTCATCGTGTGCTGGAGCACCTGTCTGCAAACAGCTGGGTCTGGCCGTGCCTCTTTCCAGGGGCATCTGCGTGTGGCCGCTGGAAGTCCAGCCCAGCCTGGCCCTTGGGTGGGGATGGCTCTTTCTGGATTAAGACAGGGCAATGGGTGGCGGCCTTCCACCTCTTGCACTTAAGAGTCCCCAGTGAGGGGTGCTACTGCCCCCCAGCTAGCCTAACCGCACTGCAAGGGTGACAGGCAGCTCGTCATGGGAGCGAAGGGCAAATACACCAGGACCTTCTACCCACTGTAACTGTGGCATGTGTTCTTCCCCAAACAGCGAGATTTGCCTCAGGAACCAGGAGTGCTACGCAAGCCAGGTTGCCTTCGGCATGGCATCTCAAAGCATAAGCTAATGAACGAGAAAATGAAACTGCTGGGATGCCACAGACCAAGGACAAGAAAACTCCTGGGCCTTCACTCATTAAAAGCATGACTTGTGTTTTCTTTGGAGGCAGTCAGGGACTTAGAAGCTATTTTTGCTATTTGAAAAAAGAATGTCATTTTATTTGGGCCTAGAGATGCCCAACGGGTAACTAAAGACAAGACACGGCTTGACCTTCGTTTTGCGTGTGTCTCCTTCATTATCTGAAAACTTGGGATCGGATTCCTGCTCAGCTCTGCATAGATGCCTGTTAATTATTTAAGGAATGTCTGTCTAGAACTGGTAAT
This sequence comes from Ctenodactylus gundi, assembly GCA_004027205.1. Classification (NCBI taxonomy): domain Eukaryota; kingdom Metazoa; phylum Chordata; class Mammalia; order Rodentia; family Ctenodactylidae; genus Ctenodactylus; species Ctenodactylus gundi. Next base: position 21,393 of record PVKB01002163.1, read on the forward strand.
AAGAGATTAACCCTAAATTTACCTATCCTGTGCCCCTCCAAGATTGAGGACACAAAGAAGCAAGAGAGTTTGCAGGGGCGTTCAGGGACTCATGATAAGGCTCCAGCCACTGCCCTGGCCTCCAGTTACCTTGGATGCCAGCACAGCTTCTGCAACGCTGAGGCTGGCCAACCAAGCAGGAGCAATCAGCTCACGGGAGCCAGATGCCCTCTGGCCATAGCGACAGCCCTGGAGCTGCAAAGCCAGAATTGAGGTCATAATCAACCAGACATGAAGCCATCTTGCACCCTCACAAAAGAGGTCCTCTTTGCTTTGTTGAGCAGCCAGCCTGACCTCATCCGTCAGAGCCACGCTCATTCAGTTTTTCCTCTCAAGCTGAGGCTGCTTTCCCATTTTCTTTTACTTTCCAGTTAAAGCCTTTGCCTATAAAGTTGTGCTGTCACCTCCCTTATAATACCCAGTGTCACAGGAGCGAGATCCCATGCTAGCCCGTGATGGCCCGTGATGGGTGGGGATTTTGGGAGTGCCTGAGGGTCTAGGACTTCAGAGTCGCAACTGTTCTTGGCCCAGACGTGAGACATTGGCATCCCTTGGGCACCCTCTAACCTCCAGCCCTGCTTCCCGTGGAGGGACCATGGGGCCACTGTGCTCAGAGATGTCCACAAGAAAGACAAGGGCAGACGAGACTGCCCAGCTGCCTCCCTGACTGCACATGCACTCACACTCCCAGAGTCCTGCCTCCCTCTAAGACTGAGGACAGCCTTTCCCCAGAAGCTAGAGGCTGCAACTTCAGGTGGCACTGCTAAAGCCTGCTGGGAACAAAGTATTCCCATGATGCTTGTGCTTACTTCCCCAAGGTTCATTGTCTAGGTAGGGAGTGGCATCATCTATAGGAGTCTGACATAAGCACCTGCTTCTGGCCACCTCTAGGAGGTGCTGGAAGAGGATGTGGGGTGCCAGAGCCAGGGCCTTGGGAAAGAGACCAGTCGACCCATCCCCCACTACCCCAGAACTTCCCAAACAGTTCCTATCACCTTCAAGGAGCCTGTGTCGTGGCCTTCCATGGCCGATGGCCAAGCAGAGCCACAGAGAATCCATTCACAACACAAGGGAAAGGCCCACAACTCTACCTGTGTCACCATAAAGCTCCAGCCTGAGGCACCCCTAAGGGGCAGCAGGCCTACTGTCTGTAGCCACTCAGGCCATGAGTGGGTGAATGAGTGACCAATGAGTCCTTTAAATGGAGAGCGGCCTACTGTGGCCCAGGGACTTTCCCTAGAAGAGCAGCAGGTAAAGAGGTGCTCTTACGATTGGACCCATGGACTCACCCTACAACACAAGTCATGTGGGCGTCAGAGATGGCAGAGCTCCTGCAGCCTCTCAGCCACGTCATTCTTGGGCTTAACCCTGTATGAGAAGACTCCGCCTGCGACCTATCTTCTGAACTGTGTGTGGTTAAGAGAAGCAACTCTATCTGCAATGAGGATTTCCAGGAAGCAGCTCCTGGAGACACATCAGCCTGAGTTTGTCCTCTGTTGGGCAGGCTCAGGGATGGGAGCTGGATCATCCCATCATGAAGACTTGTGGTCCAGGCCCCAGCAGACCTGGTGCTCCAGGCCGCCAGCCAGTGAAGCATACCTCAAAAATGCCAAGGAGGCCTCCAGGGACCTCAGGGTAGGAGCCAACTTTTGTATAAAACGACACAGGCAATACCATTTTTACATAGCAGAGTAATGATTTCAGGAAATGACAAAGCTTAATTTATGTGTCACGCGAGGGGTGTCCTGGCCAAGCCACCTAGATTCCCACTCCCCCCTGCTTTGTTCTGGATTTTAAAAAGTCCCCAGCCATGTGCAAAGGCTGTCGCAAGGCACTGGCAGGCAGAAGACTCCCTCCCCTAAGCACATCCTCAGTTAGCACCTTTTCTGCTGGTGTGTGAAGTACTTGTCTATTCCCACCCTGATGTACCGTCGATACGGAAGGAAATGGGGTAACTCGGAGTCCACACTTACAGGAGTTTTGAGGCATGTCACACAACAGCACAGCAGAGACTCCCATCACACATTCCACCACGGTCACTGTGGCTCCTACACGGTACCCATCCCTGCCCAGGCATGCGGGCAGGCGCAGCTGACCTTGCAAGGCTGGGTGTCGTTCAATGTTTCAGCTAGACCAAGGGCTGCGGAGTACGGAGCGCGAGGTGGGTAGAGTGGCGGGCAGACGTGTTGGAAAGGCGTGGTGAGGTTCCCAAAGGGAGCAAATTTCTAAGGCCAGTAAGGAGCCGGTCCTCACCTCCCTGGAGACAGAAACTGATTAGACTGGGGAAGGTGGTGGTAGTTTCATTCCATGAAAAAGGGCTTAAAATCCTGAAGATAAGTTTGTCTGTATCTTCAATAAAATCTTGCTAAGCACAGGTGCAGACAACTGGCCCAAAGGAGCAGGGAGCGGCCAAATTAAAGACTTTTAAATTATTTTAATTAAAAGAAGATCCTATTAAAGCCACCAAGGTGCCCTGGGAGACTCACCACTGACCGTGTTTCTCTATGTGAGCAGCAAATATCCACGTGGACTGGGACCAGGGCTCTGGGACCCTTCTCAGTGCTTGGGGAGAAGAGTAGGCAGGGTCACGGGATGCACAAAGAACTCTCCAAAGGCTGGGCCAGGCGCCCACGGGAGGAAGCACTGAAGAGGACCCATCCCCAGAGGGGTCCTGGGCAAGATTCTTTTGCGAGTGGGGGGTGAGAACAATCAGTAAGGGTTGCGATTCTCTTTTCCAGAGGCAGCTGCAGCTCCCAACCCTCTTGTTCTACCGAGTGTGTCCCTCTATGCCCTTACCAGAGATGACGTATCTCTCACGAACCAAGGTGGGCCCCTTTGACCAATAGGGGTTGCACAAAGGGGCGCTCCCATGGCTTCGGGCCTCGCTTGCAACTGGCCTAGCAGCCTCCTCCGTTATTCCCTGTTGTGACGACTGTTTTGGGGAGAGACGACCACTAGGGGACGGGCCTGGCCTGTGAGGAAGCCCAGCCAAACACACTGCACGGAGACCCCAGCGAGTGCACAGCTGCTCTGGCCACGCCACCCACTGACTGTCCCAGACACTAGACAGTCGTCCGGCAGCCCTGTTCTGTTGGGCCTTCAGTTGCATAGTGACAGGAGACCCCAGCGGACCCGGGCAGCAGAGACGGAAGAGGAACTGCCCTTACGAACGGCAGAAGAGGCCAGGCTTCATGCTCTCTAGTACACCAGGATTTGCAATGTCCAGACGAGGACAGAGGTGACCGGCGTGCCCAGCGTAATCCAGCAGGGTGCAAGCCTTGTGGGGTGCCTCCCCCACTCCCTCCTCTGAAGGCACAGAGATAAACTCCGTCCTGAACCACAGCCCCTAGGGTATCCGGACAGAGAAGGCAGAACCGCAGGCGGGGCGTAGCTAGGGGCCCAGCCTCTCTCCTTCCATCCTCCTCTCTACCCTTTCCCTCCCTTCCCTTCCTGTTTTTAACAAGAGGACACAGGAAGGATTTTCCAAGGTCAGAGCACTATCTTAGGAAAGAGGCTCCGATTCAGGAGGTGCGCTTCTTCTTCTTCTCTTTGTAAATACACACGGTTGCTGCGCTAAAAACCAAAGAACTGCGCTTCAACACCAAGACCATGCAGCCCGCTGCTTTGATATTCAAACTCCCAGTGAGAGAGCAGCACAGAATCTGCGTCGCATCCAGAGTTCTCAGTGCGTCCCAGGGTGGGACCCACGGTGCCCACGATACCCTAGCTTCTTCCTGCACTACCGTTTACTTCACGTTAGTGTCCCTATGTAAGGGCCTCACCTGCATTCCACCACTGCTGCAGACAAAAGACAGCGACAGCAAGCAGAGACCACCACAGCTAAGCACCCATGGGTGCTTCGTTGCTCCAGTGCACGACATGCTAGGCCTGAGAACTGCCACACATGTGTGTTTTCGGATTAGGCTGGGGTTTCCCAATGCCTGGCAGACAGGTTTTCATCATGAGATGGATTACATGGTTGTAAGAGACTCCTCTGTAAACCATCTAATATCATCAGCATAGCTGCAGGTCAGAATGAATTGCCACAGTATCTGCAGTTGGCTCACTTTAAGGTTTCGTACTATACTAACGTGTACTGGTAAGAAAAGGTGATTTTTTTTTTTTTTTAGTTTCTTTTCTAGATCAAAGACATGTGAGCATTGATTTGGATGGAGAAATCATGGTGTGTGACTTTTTAAAAAGTACCTTTAATTTCAGGCACAGTGGTACATGCCTACATGCCTTCAGTCTCAGCTACTTGGGAGGCTGGAGCAGGACTATGAGTTACAGGCTAGCCTGGGCCACATCGCAAGACCCCGTCGCAACAAAATGATGTGTATATTTAACAGCTTTATCTCAGTATACTTAACATATTACAAACTGAACATATTAAATTATGTATTTATCTGTATATAATTTTTAACATATGCACACACCTATAAAACCAACACTACAATCAAGAAAACAGTCAAGAAGCATCACCCCCAAATACGTCTCACGTCCCCTGAATCTCTCCCTGCCACCACCCTCACTCCCTTAGTGCAGAGAGCTCCTTCCTGGCTTGGTATGTAAAAGGCGTCAAACAGGATGCGTTATTTTCTGGTGGTGGGGAAGGACTCTCGTTTCTTCTGCCCAACAGTCATTCTGAAACCCAACAGTGGCGTTGCTAGCATGGCGACCCCTTTCTCCTGCTGAGTCGTACCCTACCGCAGGTGTGCTGCAGTGCATCCGCCCACTCACTGGCGGAGGACCATTTGCATTGCTTCCATTGTTCAGCTTCTACACGCAGCACTGCTAGTCAGAGCTGCCTGTCAGTCTTGGTGGAGGCCCATGCCTTCACGCCTGTTGGATAAACACACTAATGTGGAACAGCCAGGTCACAGGGTAAGTGTGTGCTCATGTTTTTAAGAATCCGGTGACCTGCTTTCTAGAGTAGAGACAGTTTCTATTCCTACCAGCAGTGTGTAACAATCCAGTTGCTCCACATCCTCATACCATACAGTGCGGCCAAACGTTTTAATGTGTGACATTTTAATCGGTGTGCACTAGTGTCACGCTGTAATTTAGATTTGCATTTCTCCAGTAAATCCTGATGTTAAGAATCACTTTTTGTGCTCTTGCCATCTGTGAATCATCTTTGTGAAGAGTCTATTTCATGTTTATGTTTCTTTTAAATTGGGCCGTTTGTTTCCTCATTATTTCTTTTTGAGAATTACTTATCCATTCTATATACAAATCCTTTTCAAATATATGATTTTGAAAATACTATCTTAATGTCTGTAGTTATCTTTTCACTTTAAGAGATTAAGTTTAATACAATCAATCTTGTTAATGCTTTTTTCTTTTATAGACTGTCTTTTGTGTGAAATTTTAGAAATCCTTGGGAGAATACAAGAATGCAAAGATTTCTTTCTTGCAGTTTTAGATGTTAGATTTGGGTCTATGGCATATTTTGAGTTAATTTTTGAATCTAATGTGAGATATTGGTGGAAGTTCCCTTTTATTTTTGCATATGAATATCCAGCAATTCCAGCATCATTGGTAGAAAAACTGCCCTTTGTCTTTGAGTTGCCTTTGGACAACTGCTGAAAATCAACTGCCCTGTGGACCGTGCATGGGTGTGAGTTCTCAAAATGTATTCTTCTTTTCAAAGTTATTTTTTCTAGCTATTTAAAATTCCCATGTGGATTTTAAAATTAACTTGTTGATTTAAATACAGAGAACCTAGTATTTTGATTGGTATTACATGAATCAACAGACCCAGTTGGAGAAAATTGGCATCTTAACTATTGAGTCTGCCAATCCATAGATGTAATCTGTCTCTCAAGTTATTTTTTCTTCAGAAAAGAAATTTCATCATAGAAGTATTCTTGGATTTATCCTTAAAAGCTTCATATTTTGATACTATAAGTAATTTTTTTAAAAAATAGCAATCAGGTCGACTGACTCACCTGCTGCAAAGCTGCAGAAGTCTTAGTTGCAGACACTTGCAGATTCCAGGGAATCTTCTGCATTTCAGATCACGTCTTCTGAGAACAAAGACACTTTTTCTTCATCCTTTCCAAATTGGACTCTATTTTTTCCTCTATTGCACTGGCTCTAGCTTCACGTGTTGACAGATACGTGAGTGTAAATATTCTTATCTTGTTTCCAGTTGTGGATAGAATGAATCCTGTTTCCTACCTTATGTGTGACGTTAGTTGTAGATTTTAATAGATGTCCTCATCAGGTCCAAGTTCATGTTTATTTGCCAAGACTTTTAATCAAGAATGAGTACTGGTTTCAGCGTATTTTTATGAGCAATTTCATCTCCTTGGCTGGCTGATAAGCTGAGACGGTGCACCGTGTCGTTTAGGTAACTCCTTCAGAGTTCACAGTAGCTGTCTCTGATTGTCACGGCCCGTCTTCAGGAGATAATATATCACATCATGCATACTGTGCAACCCTGCTAATAATACACGTGATTTCCCACTCCCTGGCTCTGGCACTGGCATTGTCACGCATGTACATAAACCATACACTGTACTTACTTTGCATTAAATAAGCAGTTATATTAAAATATATTTACATTAAAATATTTTTAATTATATTTAATTATGTTTTTAAAATAACAAAACAACTCATGTAACTGCCTACCATTTCTGCTTCCTTAACTTCCTACGGACTCATATTTACATCTGATGTGATTCTCTTCTGCTTGAAGGACTCTCTTTAACACTTGTTTTGTACAGATCTCCGGGAGATAAATATTTTTCAGATTCTGTATGTCTGAAAAGGTCTTTATTTGAATTTATTTTTGAAGGGTAATTCTGCTTGCTATAGAATTCTGAGGCTGTTTTCTTTTCAATACCACAAGGAGATTTCTCCGCTATCTTGTCACTGCATTATTTCTAACAGACAATCTCCTTTTGTTCTTATCTTTGTTCTTCTGGATACAGCGTGAAATGCCTAACTAAGCTTCTGCTTATTTTTCATCTTTTATTTTTTGTATTTTCCAGCAATTTTGTTGCCATATATTTAATAGTCCATTCCAGAATGGAATTCCAGAGTGTCTAATGTCTAGTAATAATAACAATGTCTAATTATTCCAGAGTGTCTAATGTATGCCAATTCACGACCAAGTAGCTTCATCTCAAACACTACGGTTCTCATCTCTAAACGTTCAACGTGACTCTTTTTTCTGCTATTCATGTCCTTATTCACTGTGCTCAATCCGGTCTCTCCGCAAGACTCCAGCACACACAGTGTGTAGCCACAATAACTTAAAATCCTGGTCTGTCACTGCTGGTTGACTGATACACCTGATTCCTTGCATGACTGATTATTATTATTTTTTTAATGGGACACCAGACATGGTGAACTTACTCTGTCGGTATTTGATAGTTTTCCTTTCTCTTAATATTCTTGAGGTTTTTCTTTTTTATCAAGAATTACTTAGAGATAGTTCAGTCCTTTGAGTTTACTTTTATGCTTTGTTGGGAAGACGAAGCAACCTTTGGAGCCATTTTCTCTGTAGCTGAGACAAAGCCTCCTGCCCACTCAGCGTGTCTATTCTAGTTGGTAGCAAGTATCCCTAGTCCTGCTGGAGCACCTGCCATCGTCCCCACTAATCCTTTGGGAGGGGGTTCTTTCCTTCACCTTCCATAGTTTTCTCTCACACACATGCTGATTAGTGTTCAGCTTAAGACTTCAGAGGAGTTTGCACAGATTCCTAAATCACTCCTCTGTGTGTCCCTCTGTGTAGTTGCCCTGCAGTTTCCAGGCACGCTGACCTCCACCAGCCCCAGTCTCTCCCGTCAGGCTGGGCAGACCATTCAGCTCTGCCTGCCTACCATATACATTGCCTGGAAACTCATCAGGCAGCAAGCTGGTGTGACTGTGAGCCTGCCTGGCTTGTCTCCGCTCGGGGTCACTGCCCATCAAGGACTGGTACCCAGAATCCTGACAAAAACCTTTTCTAATATTTTGCCCTTGTTTAATTTTGGGAGTCAGAAGTATCAAAACAAATGATACTGGTTTCTGTTATTATTCCATGCTAGCCAGAAACAGAATAAATGAGATAATTTATATGCCCGATGAAATAAAGCTCTAACAATGGTGTACAGCTAAAATTACATTAGTTAAAGTTATCGATTGCCCTTATTAAACAATAAAATTATGCGTCATCAAGTTAGTACTGGATGAATTTATCATTGCAATTAACAACGGCCATGTCTTCCCAAAATGTGGTGTTAAATGCAATGATAACATTTTAGGTTAGAGTGCACACATCTGTAATGTGATATTTATTATTTTTGATACAAAAATGTCATAGTTTTCATTTATATAAATCCTGTGTTAGTGCTATTTTTGCTAAAATGCTTATTTCTGAGACAAGGAAAGTAGTTACCAGTATTTTCTCTTTCCTAAGTCATAGTTTTACATTTAACTGTTGAATATATTATGAATTTATGTCAGTATATAGCTGCACACAAAGATCTAATTTCTTCATGAGAAAAAACCGGCCTACGTTCCAGCACCGTGCAGCGCACAGGCACGACGTGTTTCCACGCTTAGGTTAATTATGGGTCGTGGCTCTTCCTAGTACTTGCCTGTAACATTATCTTAATTATTAACAGGTTTTACCCCTGGGCCATTCCTGCTGCTGTAACCAGATACTATTTGGGTAACTTTTAAACAGCAGAAACCTATTTTTCCTAGTTCTGAAGCCTGGGGAGCCCAAGGTCACGGTACTGGCCAATTCTGTGTCTGGCGAGGGCTCCATTCCCGCACCTCACAAGGCAGAAGGCGCAGGACAAGAGGCCCCGGCAGCCCTTTCACAAAGCAGAGCCCTACCGGTGGCCTCCTCGTACTGCTATCACCCGATACGTGAATTTTGAAGGAACACACATCTTTAAACCACAGCACTGTGATACAGTAGTCTTTTAACCTAGTGCATTGTTGATTTAGGACTTGACAAACCCAGTTGGCTTATTTTTCAGATACTGGTTTCATGATGACATTCATGTCTTGAAGTGAATTAGCTTTCCATCTCTCTCCTGTTCTTGGACACAGATGTGAAACGTCAGCTCCCTGAAACTTGGAGGACTTTCTTCTCTGTCATCGGGGTCGGGAGCATTTTTAGAAATAGCTATGCAATAAAATTTATAAAATTAATGCCATCGACAGTTGTGTTTTCAAATTCTTTAGTGTTTAGTATAATTTCGTCACGTCCTCTTTTTCAAAAGCCTCCGTACTGTACGCATGTAACGGCCTTTCTCTCTGCATAATGTCGCTTTTAAAGAAAGAAAAGAGCCCAGCTCCAACTCTATCACAGCTTCTTCCCCACTTCTAGTTTTGTCTGCTCTCTTTTCTGTGTAATAAAATGTGGTTTTAAGCCAATCAAATAATGTTAGAATTACTTAACTATTCTAAACCTCCACAAAAGGTTACTGATCTTGCCCACCTCTTTATTAAGCCGCCCCCCTAAATTTCTTAGACTTGACCTTGCCGGCCGTTTCCTCCCCAGCTCCTTGGGTTTGGAGCACAGATCGGAGCGTAAATCACACACGCGGCTGTAAGACGCATGGTGGGTGTTCCTGGTCACCAGCTCAGTTGATCTAAGCGATGACTGCGGGGGTCAGCAGAGCTTGCTTCAGGGTGTCCGAGTGGGCCCCGGGGCACGACTTTGGGCACTACATCTGGCCCCAGGCCCTTCCTCTCTGGCTCTCCCTCATTTCCCTACATCCTGGTTGCCATAGGATGAATACCTCTCCTCTGCCAGCCCTTTCCAAGGGGATGCTTCTGCCCCGGAGCCAGCCGGCCACGGCCTACATCCTTTGAAATCAAGAACCTGCCTAAGCCTGTCCTCACTGAAGCCACTGGTGTCCGATGTCTTACCCCAGTGACAGAAAGGTGAACAATGTAAGATATTTAAATATATAATATAACAAACACACAAAATGCTCTCCAAGCAGTTCTAAGAATAAAATCACCTTGAAAATCATAATTTTATCAATTTTGTGGTATTTTCTCTTGGTGCTTCTTAGTCTGAGGATGTGCTTACCCAGATTTTTCATGTTTTAAATCAATCACATTCTTTGAAAATTCAGTGAAATTTAAAAAGCAGTGTGTCATTTCTAATCGTAAAACAAAAAATTTTGAAATACCCTGTAGTAATATCTATCTCCATTACTACATTCTAATAACTTACCATTTACACTCCAAGTGTTAGCACTGCAGTATATTTAAATGTTATTTAGTTTAATTAATATATAATTAATTATTTGGCTTAATTAATATCACCACTGCTAGCAGGTATTTCTGTGCTCTTCGTGACAACAAAGAAGCTGGGACTCAGCTGTTAGCATCATGTCTACAATCTCACTGCTACGAAGAAAGAGTTCAAGTCTCAGGCTAACTGCAAAAGTCTTTCTAGTATGAATGCATCCCAGTACAAATCTAATAAAAATTATCCTAATTGGTGTGGCAACGAAGTTTTCTCTCTGCTCCATCTCTACACAACTCACTTTGGTTTTGCACTCCCCCTAGGGCGCTGGTAGCATTCCCTTTGTGTGTTTAGCACATTCTGTTGTTTGGCTCAGGCACCGCCTGAGTTGTGGCGTCAGATGCTGGCAGTGGGACTGGTCGGCACTCGGTCCTGGGCAGTTTTCTGCACATCCCACCCCCCTGTGGCCACTGATGCCACAAGAGCAGCTCAGCTGTGTTCACCCATTCAGCCAGAAGTGCAGCAAGGCCAGTATCCCCAGGACAGCCCTTGGCCAGTGGGTTAGTGACCATGAACTCCCCGACACCCACCTTAGTCGACAACACGGATGGGAGATCTCGGGTTCTTGGAGGACACCAGTACAACTGAGCCCCAGATGCCCGTAATTCACCAGTGCACCCGAGGATGGTAAATGTCATGGCTCAAAGCGAGGGGACCATGGGCGCACCTGCACAGCCGTGCCCAGAATTACCATGTCCAGGTGAGATCAGTACTGGAATCGGCAGACTGCATCAGCAGGTGACCTTCCTGGCACAGGTGACCTCACCCAGTCTGTGTAGGACCCGAACGGAACAAAACAGAAGAAAAGCAAATTTTCTCTCTGAGGCCCGTGCAGCTGGAATGTCTATCTCCTCGTGCCTTCTCCCGTCACCTTTCCTGCGTCTCCAGCCTACGTCGTGTAGACCTGGGGGCCGGTCAGCCTCCGTGAGCTGTGAGCCCAGGTTCAAGGCCGCTTGTGTGCACACACACCCTGTACTGGCCTCTCTCTCTCTCCCTGTCACTCTTCCTACACTCACGTCCGACTTCCAGGTCTGTCTCTCAGGTAAGGCACACAGAGCCAGGGCGCTACCTCCGGGTTCAGCCAATCCAAGACCATTTCAGCAGGAGTTAAACCTGCACTTACCAAATGAAAAGGGGCGTCATTATTTTGCTTAATACTGATGTTGGAATCTTCTTTGACAAATCCTAACACACGTTAAGTACATTTTTCAGAACAGAGTAAGAATTTTAAAAGAAGATAACTTTCCTTAAAAGAACTAACCTCTCCTTCTGTTTTCTCTCATACATTCACTGAGCTGAATTCAGTTTGTGATACAAGGAAGCGCCGTCTCCCATGGTGAGGAACTCTAATATTTATTGGGATTCCTGATGGGTTTATTCCAGTTTCCTAAATAAGATGTCTTATTTGAGCTTTCTTCTTTTGTGCCTTTTGTACTGTTTTATTGGTTTTCAATTTTCTCTGTGCCTCAGCTATAATCTGCTTAACGGTTCTGCAGGAATGAAGGAAAAAGAATCCCCGGACATTATGCTGTTGTCTCACCCTCCCTTGTAACAAAAAGGACTAAAAAGTCCTAACAATTAAGGCCGGGAGTTATCAGTGCGATTCCAGACAGCCCAAAGAAGCAGCCAGGCTCACTGCCCAGCAGGGGGCAGGCTGGCTGGTAGAACACCCTCCTGTTTTCCAGGCAGAAGAGGAGAGGAGGCCCGGGGCTGAGCTCAGGGGATGACGCTGAAAGCCGCGTGGGCAGGTGTGGAAGATGGGCCACCGGAAGAAGAGCCCACGTGGCCTGAGGGTGCCTGAGGGTGAGAAGCGAGGCGAGAGCTGCCGCGGGCACGGGTCAGCAGGCTGGGCAGGCTGGGCCTGGAGGACTCCCAAGGGAGACCGCGGAAAGACGAGGGCGCAGCTGTCGGGCTCCTGGAGGAGACCGAGTCCTGTGGTGCCGTGGGCACTGAGTGGAAAGTGAAAAGACAGCAGGAGTGAGGCGAGTCCTGAGTGAGCAGCTGCTGACGAGGTACTGTCCCAGGGGGACCCGGACAGCCAAGGTGGGCGCTGGGTGGTGGGAGGTAGACTGCAGCCACACAGCAAGGCAGTCACAGGGGGGCTAACGCGACGGGTCAACCCGGCGGGACCACAGGTGCCCAGGCCAGCCTGCTGGGTATGTCTGTGAGGCTGTTGCTGGTGAGTTTAACACCTGAATCTGGAGCGTAAGTCAGCAGATGGCCCTTTCTGGTAGGGACGGGACTCATGCAATCAGTGAGAGACCCCGATAGAAAAAAAAAATACCTGATCCTTTGATATCCTGCCTCATTGCTCTGATCTGGGACTCCCCCAGCCCCCACCCCGGCATTTGGGTTCAAGCATTCAAACATCAGCTCCTCCTGGCGGGAAGGTACGCCACTCCAGCTCCAGCTGGCCAAACACAGAGCTGGTGACTTGCAGCCGCCATGATCACTTGAGCCAATTACTCTTACAAAATCTGTAAATGTGTGTGCATGGTACATGTGTGTATGTGTGTTTGACAGTGTGTGTGTGTGTGTGTGTGTGTTCTAGCCATCCTATTTCACTGAATAACCCTCATGAATACACACAAGGGGAGGCATATATCACAGGAAACACATGGTCCCAGGGATGAAAGGCTAAGGCATAATATTGTATGAACAGATGTTGAGGTTATCAAAAATGGTAGACACAGCAACGGCAAAAGTATGAGCACGTGAAATGCCAAAGGGATTGATCCTCTCGAAGCAATTAGACCCCATGAGCCCATCACCTTCCAGTTACATAAGAACAGTCCAAGAACTCGGCTCGGGAAGCCCCTTCTCGAGCTCTGGGCCTTGGCGCGCTTCCCTCGAGCCTGGCAGCGCCCTTGCTGTGCCCGGGGACCCAGAGCCCCTCCTGTGCAGCTTCTCCTTGATTCCCTAGCTCCTCCTCGCTCTGTGCCGCACTCTCTCCCCATGGTGATTTCAGCGCTGATTATCAGGATCCACCTGCCGGTCTCCCTGTCTCTTCAGGCACCAGAGCAGAACTCTGTCACACAGGCAGCGACAGGCCAGAGCCGCCATTCTTAAGGTGCGTGCGTGTAATCTTCGTGTTTTGGTGGCTATCTATTGAGAAGTCTTTGCTTACTGGTGTGTTTCTTTGCTTCGCTGATTTTTAAAACTCATTCATGAGGTCCTAGAGAAAGGAGATTTTGGATGAAACTGATTCTACTTTCTTTACTGGAAATCCTTTAACCATCTCTCTCATTTGTAAAGGTGCGTGTTTCTGGTTTTGATTCAACTGTGGCAGCATTTCAAGAGTTTTATTTTCCTCTGTGTTACCAAAGCCCCATTTCTCACACCCCCACCCCCAGACTGTTTGTCCGCATTGACTGCTTGCTTTTCCTCCTACACCTCTGGACTCTCGGCAGCTGGTATCCCCAGGTGCAGCCCCTGACTCTCTCCTGTGCTCATGAGAAATAACACCTGATGAGCTCAGGCGCTCCGGGCAGAGGCTCTCGAGAGGCAGCACTGGCTGTGGCTTGGCAGGTGGGAGCAGAGGTCTCCATGCACGCGGCCTTCTCCTGCACCCAACTGACACCTAGGAGAACCACAGTAAAGCCCTACCTTCTCTGGGACTGATTTCAAGTCCAGAGTTTTCCAGAACTCTGCTCTGTGCAGAGAGCAGTTTGCTCCTCCTTCCGAGGCCACATCCCAGCGACATCTGCAATGGATGAAGCAGAGGGCACGTTCATCCTGAGTGTCTGCCCCAGACCGTGCTGCGTAGGGCCAGGTGTCCCGTAGCCGTTGCTGGAGAAGAGCTTCCCAGAGTGCGGCAAGCAGGGGCATGAAGTGACTTCCAGGGCCAGCTCTGCAGTCCTGGGAGAGCCTCAGCTCGGCCTCCGCGGTTCTGCCTCAGAAAGCCAGGTGTCCGTGAGCACGTGGCGGAGCGCAGGGCTGTGAGGACACGCGGAAGCCCGGCTCCTCGCTTTGCTCCCTACAGTTCTTTCGTGCATCATACCTCCAGGTCAGAAGCACCGTGTAGACGGGGAACGCTGGAGAACAGCGGCTCCCAGCGGATGCCCCACCTACAGTCTTGACATGCAGTGTGGGTGCCCAGGCCTACCACCCCTGCTTGCCCCTCTCTCCCTACGGGAAGGCACGGGAGCTCGGCCCAGCTGAGTCCTCCCGTCCCACCGCGTCCTCCCGTACACCTGCGGCACACATCTGCAGTTCAGCCTCTGGCCACACCCTCCAGCCACCAGGCTGTGTACCAAGGAGACCCGTCTCCTGCTGCCACCACAGATGACGCGGCTCTCAGTGTAGACTCGAAGAGCACGCCCGGCCTCACTTCCCCCCACAAATCGGCCTGAAACCTGTCCTCGAGCGTGTGTGCCCCCTTGTGCGTCCTCTGAGGAGGCGCAGCTTAGCTTCCTGTTTCATTGATACCAGATGGGAACCCAGAAGCCGGACTGGGGAGGACGGAATGACCTCGTTGCCCGTCACGTCCAGGATGCAGAAGAGCAGCAGGGCAAAGCCGGCCACAGAGTTTGGTCACACAAGCGCGTCCGGTAGGAGCAGTAGTTTGGGAGGGCGGCCGCGGTCCTCCACCCGTGCTCCCTGGCCCCACGACCCTCGGCTTCCGGGCAGCCACTGTATCTCACGATGCCCACTGCTGCTTTCTCACGCTTCCGGGTTGTGACTTCTTGAGTTTCAGGTCAGGAAATACAGTCTCACAGGGAAAACAAAAATTTTCCACCATTTTGTGAGTGCTTTTACTTGATTGTGGCAGATGCGTGGCTGGTTTCCAGAGCTCCCACAAGGTGCTTCCATCAGCCTATCACTTCCCTGGTGTCTGTGTGTACAGCAGGTGCCTGGAGTCCCTGACTTCCCCCATTCAGCCATATTAAAAACCTCATTACACTAGGAATTGGCCTCGTTATGTATTACTTCAGAGTATGGTGGGGTTTGTTTTTTAAATTACTTACATGGAGGGCTGGAGGAATAGCTCGGTCATTAAAGCACTTATCTAGCAAGGTTTGATTTCCTAGCACCACATAAGCCAGGCACTGGGGTCACACCTGCAATCCTAGCACTTGGGAGGCCAAGGCAGAAGAACTGCTGTGTTTTCAAGGCCAGCCTGGGCTACACAGTGAGTTCAGGACCAGTCTGGACTGCATAGTGAGACCCTGCCTCAAAAAATTACCTACACTGAAATTGATACCATGGGCAAGGAAGTGTACAAACATTAAGGATGTAAGTGAATCAACTTAACCAGTAGATTACTCCCATGCTGACTGTCGGCCATAGAGGCCACTGGCCCCCGTCCCATACCACAAAGATGCTTCAGTGCACCCCTGTGATAAGGTGTGGGTGCCGGACTCAGCAGTTCACGCGTGGCAGACACATACACCAAGCAAGTTTATGTCCCTTCCGTGAGTATATTTATGACCCACTCTTAAAGTTTCCAATTCCATTAAGATTGAATGTCAGCTGAATTGAGAGCCCAGCACATTTTAATGGGCTTTAATGGCAAGTAATTGGATGCTTATACATATATTTATATAAGGAGGGCATCACGCCACATCTGTCAAAATCGTGACTTTGAAAAACAAAGTTTCTACCCTTAAAATTGCTTTCTACAGTTTCTTCAACAAATTACATCCTTCTTTTCTTCCTGCAGGCCTTTCTCATTCTGAACTTAAAACATCACAGGTGTTTTAATAAAATTTATTTGGAACCTTCTGTATTTCATTATGAGAAAATGGGTTTCTAGCTGCCTACTCTAATTAAGGAAATGACACTATTAAATGGATGTCTTTTAAGCAAATCCAACTGTATTACCTGTGTTTACCCTCCCATAGAAATAGCCAACATACATTATTCTATACAAAAGTTGATAGTTCAAACTCATTCTGATGCCAATTATGCACCTGTTTGGTTCATTTCTAGTAATTTTATGTAGCATTAGATTTGCTGTTCTTAGTTTACAACCTATTAAACCTGATAAAATTGAAATATGGGCTCCCTGGGTCATAAGTGAATATAAGGCACGCTTAGACGAGTGGAATGCTCAGGATGGAAATATTTACTGCACTTCGGTGAGCGGTTTTTATAAAATTTCTCAAGTTACAATTGTCGTTCTTTGCAACAGAGCACGCCCGATGCCACGTAAGCAAGCCATGCGTCCTGCGAAAGGCAGTTATCCTTCACAGTGGATGAGGAAGAGTCTCCACCGAGCACGGAGAAGCGGCAGCTGCCAGAAGCCCCCTACCACCGCCGAGACGGAGACGTGCGCTATCAGCGTGGCCCCAAAGGCAGGGAGCTCGTGGCAGGTGACAGCTCAAGGTCCTTTCCCAGCTGGCACGCCCAGGCGGCATCGCGTGAGCTCTGCCCCCTTACTTGCTCCCTTGGGAAGCTGGGAGCGTTTTCTTCCCAGGGTAGCTGTAGGGTGTGCCCACTACTGAGACCCCATCTAAGCGCGGTGGGTGGCATCAAAGCCACAAGTGGTCTCCTACACCAGGGCGATGGGAACAAAGAGGGCCGGGCAACTTTCCAACACTCTACTGTGGCTTTGATAGCCAAAGAAGGTGCAGACCAAGAGAGGACCT
The DNA here is from genome assembly GCA_004027205.1 of Ctenodactylus gundi. Classification (NCBI taxonomy): domain Eukaryota; kingdom Metazoa; phylum Chordata; class Mammalia; order Rodentia; family Ctenodactylidae; genus Ctenodactylus; species Ctenodactylus gundi. The sequence continues at coordinate 38,289 of PVKB01002163.1, forward strand.
GTGCGCAGTGGGCAGCTGGGACGCCAAGTGTGCTGCAGGTGAAGGAGCACCCAGGGAACTGACTGAGCTGGCTGCCGCAGCACCCTCGCGCCAGGCAGAGAGCAGGTGCTACTGCACAGGGAGTCATCTCAGAGGAGCTCAGGGTGCCGCTTACTAATTGTGTGGGTTGTGGCCTGGCCTAGTCACATCGGAACAGCGTGGCCATCCCAGGCCTGAAGAGATGCAAAGGAGGGAGAGGACAGAAAAAGATGGGTGTGTGGAGGGGGTCACTCACAGACCTGACTCCAGAAAAGGGCCACACGTAGCTTGAGGACCCTCTGGAATGGGGAAGGGGCCACGGGATAGGCACAAAGGCTCACCATCCTCGCTCTGATCCAGGGTGACCCACTCACCCCACCGTGCCCAAAAGTCTTTCAAGTTAGCATCAGAAGTCTCGTTTTCCCATCAGCCCCTCTGTTAGGGCACAGTGGAGGGGAGGGGTCGGTCACTCACGTGATCCCCCACCTGGTCCTCCCCATTAGTTGACCCCAGCTGGGAACACATGGGGCAGAGAGCCCGGGAGGGACTCTACCAGGGGTGATGTCAACAGAGGCAAACTGGAGTCATCCTCAGGGTGATCTGGTCAGCAAATATTCCAAGTGAACTGAAAAGTACAGAGGTCAACGCAACACGCACACACGGGCACGCACACACGTGCACACACACACACACACAGATACACACTTCTGTGTTCTTCAGCCAAGTTGACAAAGCTCACTAAGACGCCTGCTGATTCTTACCATCAGATTGTTACTTATTATAAAAAGTTATCTAGATTTTTGAAAACTCCTCTACACTTATCTTCCATTCCCAGAAATTACTGCAGTGATAAATTTAGTATCATTCCTATTCTTTTGCTACTGTTATTTAATATGTAATGTGTAATCATAAGCAATAGAGTAGCTTGATTTTTAATATTTTCAAACCCTTACGCTTCATGCTGCATACAAGGTTCTAAAACTTTCTTTCAATACATGTTGATTCAGTACCAGGGATTGAACACAGGGCTTTTGCTCTGAGCTACAGCCCAAAAGCCCATTTTATTGTTTATTTGAGACAACGTGTCACTAAATGGCCCAAGCTGGGCTCAAACTTGTGATTCTCCTGCCTTAGCCTCCCAAAGTGCACCTGGATTTTTTTCTTTTAACCCAGTAGTGGTTTGCATGTTGGAACATGTGGCTTGTGCCGTGCATACAAGTCCATTGTATGAATATGACAAAATGCACATATCCACCTTCCCTAGCTGGTCTCTTGGTAACTGCCAGGTCTTCCTTATCACTGACCACACTACAGGAAAGACCTAGTGTCCGCACCCTATGTGCGAGTGCTGGAGATTCTGGAGCATCACGCAGGTGGAGCTAAACAAGCGTCTCTCCTTACATTTCTCTACATGATGACTGGGAGATGAAATATTTGCATATACTTGTTTGCCTGCATTGATTTTACTTATATTTTATTTTGAAATTACGCCAGATTTAAAATTGCCCAACCAACACAGAAAACTGCATCGGCCTTCATTCAGACCCTAAACGCTTCATGTCACTGTGTGTGTCCCATCATGCCGAGCTCGCTTGTTTCTTTCTCAATCATGTGAGAATACATTCTGAATAATGTCCTTTTGCCCCACAAGCACTTCAATATGTATTTCTTAAAATCAGAAGATGCTCTTACGTCACTGTATGACACTATTATTAAAATCAGGAAATTAACATTAATGCAGTATTATTATCTAATTTACAGATCTTCTCAAAATTTGCTAAACATCACACCGCTGTTTTCCACAGCAAAGGAAATAAATTCTAGAACCCAGTCTTCTACCAAGTCTGACTCACTGTCTTGCCTGTTTAGTGAGGGATGGATCCTCAGGCTTTCTTTGTTTCTCCTGACCTTGATATTTCTGGAAAGTTCAGCCCATTGATTTATAAGATGGCTCTTGCCCAATTCATGCAATGTTTCCTTGTGATCAGCCTGGCGCAAAGTATTTTTGGAAGGAATATCTGAAAAGCGATTTGTGTCTTCAGCCATCCCAGCAGAAGGCATATGATGTCCTGACGTCCCTTTGTCCCTTTGCTCGTAGTGTTACCTTTGGTCACTTGGGCATAGTAGTGTCCACAAGTGTCCTCTATTGTACTATTAATTTTCCCTTGTGTTTAACAAGTATACTGAGACTGAAAAATGCACTTTTTTTCACCAAACTCTTCAACAATATTGGTGACCACTACCTGGTGTGATTAGTAACATAGTGACTGGATGAATAACGGTTTTCTAATTCTGTCACTCACTCCTGCCTTTACTGGGCACATCCTACAGAAAGATGCCTTTCCCTCCTCCTGAGACAGAGAAAGAGTTGCAGAAACTGGTGTGTATCATTTCACGAGACGAGTTCCGATCTTTTCTATTTCCATTTTTCCTTCGTGGTTGAACCCAGACTGAACCCAGGGCCTTGTGCTCCAGAGGCAAGGGTCCGATTTCTGACCAGCAGGCCCAGCCCTTTTTAGTTTCTATTTTGAGATAGGGTCAGTTAAGTTGCTCAGGTTGGCCTCAAACTTATGATCTTCCTGGCCCTGCCTCCCTAGGAGCTAGAGTTAAAAGTATGCACCAACACAGCAGGCGTATCACTCAAAATATTCCATGCTGGCTAGTAGAAATCCCTGTAAGCTTCGGCCAACTTCCCTCTCTTTCCTACATGTCTTTTTATTCTCTGAGCACCTTCTTCCTCTCTATTATAGACACACGGCAGGATTATCTTGCATCTCCCAGCCATAGACAATTCTCAGAAGTTAATTTCTCCAGTTCCTCCTAGTGACAAATTGCACAGGTAGTGCACGTGCGTGCACACACACACACACACACACACGTCTGCACACACCCATTTTATCTGCATCTACTCCTACTTGGGACACCACAAAGTCACTGTGATGCTTTCAGTCCCAATCCCACATCATGAGTTAATCCCAGAACTCTTTCCCAATTTCGCCGACAATAAGAAACTCGCTGCCATTACCCACACCGTGTTTACTTGTTCCGTTCAGTGAAACACCCTCAGCACTTTCAGAACTGCTGATAAGCACTACTGTGTACTTATTTACAGTACCTTTTGGCTTTAGCCTGAGGATATAAAGTCGAAATTTTTTGTCCCAGAGTCACTAGGGATAGGTCCCTCCCCTTCCCCGCCTGTGCTGTTGTACCATATTGATTGAAAAAACAGCTAGGTCCAATTTTGTCTCTTTATTTACCTGTTCTAGTAGGTAATAGGCATCATGAATTTATATCAATTAATATTTTACATTAATTGCCATTTACCTAATGACTAATGATGGCGAGCATCTTTTGTGTGCTTTTGGCCATCAACATGCATGTGCCTATTCAAGTTCTTTTTCAAACTTTATCAGGTTGTTTCTACTCTTGTTATTAAGTTGTGAGAGTTCTTTATATATTCTATTGACTACACCTCTATCAGACATATGTTTGACGTATGTTTTGAATTAATATTCTTGCAATCTGTAGTTTGCTTTATCATTGTTCTTAAAGAGTATTTTGAGTAGCAAATGTTTTCTTATCAAGGAAGTCCATTTTTTTATATTTGTGGTTTCTTCTTTTGTGCATAATACAGGATTTATTGCCTAACCCAAATATGCCAAATATTTTTCTGATAGTTCTGCCAGAAATTTTAATTTAGATCTATGATCCACTTTGAGTTAAATTTTATACATGGTGTAAGCTAAGCATTGAAGTGCAATTCTTATATAGATATTTCATTTTTCAAAAGCATTTGTTGAAAAGAGCATTTTTTCTGAGTTGAATTACCTTGGTACCTTTGTGGAGAAACCACAAGGTTGTACATGCCCGGTTCTATTTCTGGACTCCCGCCACTTATCTGTGTGTCTATTCTCATGCTAATGTCACCTACACTTATGGGTAGGTTTTATATTAAATTTTATTTCAGCCACTGTAACTCATCAAATATGTTCCTTTTCAAAATTGTTTTGGCTCCTCCAAGTTCCTTACATTTCCGTATAAATGTTCAACTTAGCTGTAGATTATCCACAGAAACTGAACCAGTGCCCCAGATAGTTCAAGGCGCTCCTGTCCTGGCTGCGGGGGACACAGCTGCCCCTGCCCCCTTGGCTTCGGAGCCTGTCTCCTCAGTGTGCTGAGACCACTGGTTCTTCTGAGCTTTTCTCCTTGCTCCGTAAAAGTCCCTTACCCATTTGTATCCCAATTCTTTGCCAGTCACACGCACGTAGCCGAGTGTGACGGTGCACCCCTATAATCCAGCACTCTAGGAGGCTGAGGCAGAAGGATCACAAGTTTTAGCCCAAGCCAGACAACTTTCTATCATGAACTAGGCCTGAAGTGCCTTTCCCGCCCTCCGGGAACACTTCCTCTTTCTTTGCTTTTGCGGTTTGCTTTAGTTTGGTTTGGGGGGTGAGTCGTGGCGAGCAAAGCACGAACACCCACCTTTCCCTGGATTATTTGGGCTGTTCTTTCCACCGTGTCATCACGACCCAAAATCTTACCATTCTGCCTTTCACACGCGGATCTCAGTGACGCTTCCCTTCTGTGCAGAGGCCAGTGCGGACCTCCTTTTCCTCATGCCGCTGGCCACTTACACCAAAGCCACTGCCTAAATGACCATTTTGCCCACTGACTTGTGATTCCATGTTCGCATAAAACATGAGCCAGTGTCTGGCCAATGATGCCTTCTTTGTGGCTTTCCTACCAATGTTTTGTCTCAGTCTATTTAGCCATAGACACTTCATCTGAGGCTTTGGGGTAGTAGGGTGAGATAATCTGTGCCACTTCTCAGAACCATGTTGGCCTTTTCCTTTGGAAATATTCAGACAGAGAAGTCAGAATGAGCCCTCTGGTGGGACTAGGGGCGTGGGGAGAGCACCAGACAAGTCTGAAAAGGGTAAACAGTAGACATACTAGGCATGAAAAACAGTCACTGGCTTCCCAGATGGGTGAGCAACGAATTAGGCAGAACTCCCCAGAGACGTGTTGGAGGCAAGGAACCCAGCCAAGGCAGACAGACTCACAGAAAGAAAGCAAAAATCTGGAGCACGGTAACAGATTTGGGTCAGGATGAGATGGCCTGATCTCAAAAATAAGAAAGCATGCACACGGAGGGCACACACATGTGTGGGTCGGTGTATTTCAGACCATCACCCATAAACACAATTCTTCTTGTGTGAAATGTTTTATAATTGGTGAACCTCTGAAAAAGGGGTGGACCTAGATGCTGACTAATTCCCCAAGCTCCGTGGTTCTAATATGTTACAGAGTTTGGAAGTTTTGTATATACAAAAAAATGCTAAATTTTATGTCATATGAATTTTTACTACAATAAAGTTATTTTTAAAAGGTATGAGAGATGTAAAAAATAATAACTGGAGACATGAAGCAATGCATTTCAGAAGAGGGTCAGCCTGCGTAACCTGCTCTAGATTCCATCGTTCCCCAACACCGACGCACCTTCCCCGAGCGCCTGGTGACCCCCTGTAAGGCCTCCTCAGAGACTGCAGCACTGAAGAGGGGGTGCACCCCCATCACTGGCCGCTCCCATCCGTCCCCACCCCACCCCCCACCGCTGCACAGAAGGGAGACGAGCCACCCTCACCAGCCTTGGGTCAGCATGGAGACACTCAGGGTGCCACACAGACGGCTCTGGTTCCCACAGCTGCCACTGGCTGGGCATATGTGCTCTCCAACTTCTCTCTTCCCTAAAAACAGGAGGAAGGAGATGTACGGAAGAGCTGGGAGCAAAGGGCAGAAGGGTGGAGGCCGGAGCCGTGTGGCCGGCCAGCCGGGTCCCAGGCACCACGTAAGGGACAGTAAGGGACAGCCCAGCCTCGCCTGCTGGGCAAACAGGAAGCTGGGTCTTTCCCAACCATAAGAGAACTGGACTGTGGGCCTGAAATGTTTTCAAATTAAAATAGAATCTTATTATTGCTGGTTTACATTTCTTCTCTTTTAAAGACTCAAATCTGTCTCTGTAATTGTGGAAACTGTACAAAACTCTCTAGCCACGGTGCCGGGAGCTAATTCCATAGTGTACGTGCCTGTGGCGGGCAGGGACACAGCCTGGCACCAAGAGCCACCTTCTCCCCCCAGCTTTGCTGTCACCATGGAAACCAGCTACAGAGGTGGTGATTCTCTCTCTTCCGTTTTGCTACCTGGGTTTTAATCCCATGCCCACGTCCACCTCCAAAGAGCCCCATCTCGGCTGGGCGGGGTTTTCCTATGTCTCTGGTCAGTCCTCTCTAGGAGAGTAGAAGCTGTTTCCCTAGCAACCAGCTTATGGGCTGGGGTTGGGTTGAAAGATGGCCCCTGTTCAAGCCTTAGACTTGGTGAGGGCTGCACCCGGAGCCATGGTGTGGGTGCTGAAACTTCTCAGGGAATAATCAGAGGCCCTACGGACCACCCCTTGTCAGCCCCCTGCCCAACTCACATGGCCGCCGGACCCTGCCTTACGTGGGTTCTCCGGTGACCAGGGTTGGACACTCTCCTGTGACTGTAGTGTCCCTGCAGAAGAGTGTAACAGGAAGCTATGGCTGAGTGTCTGCAGCCCAGCAGGGCCGGCGTGGGGCAGGCCTGCAGCAGTGCAAACTGCACACCGTTCGCCCGCCATGGGTGCAGCTCCAGGCAGCAGAGGGCTTGTTCACAAGCCCCTAAGGCTCACAGGGGAAGGAAAGGGACTCAGAGGCAGCGGGGTGGGTGCTGCCACACTGGGTGGAGACTATGGACAGGGGCATCTCCGGAACTCACCTCCCAGGACACAGAGAGAAAATTTTAGGGGAAGGGAAGCCAGCCATTGGCATCTTTCTTCCCTAAAGTCATGACATCGTGAGAGTGTGTCCGGAATTGAGAAGACCCCACATGCTACCAACTAGGAAAGCGAAGGACGCAGGGCAGGGCATCCTGTAGGAGTCGCCCATCTAGGGCCTCAGGGTCCTAAACAGTGACTGCCCAGGGGGCCAGACTGCTGCTCAAGCCAGCGGCAGACTGTGGCGACACCCACATGGTGCTGACTTTACAGGCACACGGTGTAAGAGTTGTGAGGTTTTGGAGGCTTCCACCAGATTTCAGACACAGGCTTTGGAGGCCAGGCAGTGCGCCCCTGGGAGGGCAATGCGTGAAATTGTGAAGGAGAAGCCTAAGGGGCAGTGCAGGCACGAAATCTGACAATGCAGAAGTGTGGATCATTGGCTGAGAAAGCCTACAGGCTGTGAGGTGAGTGATCCAGTCCAAAGGAGAAAAGATGGAGTTACGGCGAGTGGCAATGCTGGAGCACCCAAACCTTCGGAGCTCACATCCTGCCACAGCTTGCATGGAATACTGAACGTAGAGCTACCCACTCTAATAGAACTGCAGGATTTATTGTCCTGCTGGATTTTGTTCCTGCTTTTGTCCAGGTGCTTTCTATCCTCCCATTCTCTCTTGGAATGGGAATGTTTGCCCCGTGCCACTGTATGTTGGAATGTTTGCCCCGTGCCACTGTATGTTGGAATGTTTGCCCCCTGCCACTGTATGTTGGAAGTGTTTAACTTTTCTTAGATTTTCACAAGAACTTGCAGCTAGGAGTTTGCCTTGAATTGCAGAGGAGGATTCGGGCTAAAATTGTTAAGATGTTGGTAACTCTTAGAGAAGAACTAAATGCATTTTGCATATAAAGGTGGGCATGAGTCTTTAGGGGGCCACGAGTGGAATGTTATGGCTTAGATCTGTAATTTTCTCCAAGAGGCTCATTTACTGGGATATCGAAAATTACCTATGGCTACCATGGGGCCTGACTGAAAGGGGAGAAGGCGTGGGGCTTGACCCGGAGGGACGTGTGCTGGCTCTGCCCTTCGTCACCTGCGTGGCTTCCTGGCTAGCATGCTATGAACAGCCCTCTTCCTGGCTGCCACCTCTCCCCTGTGTCCCACCGCCGCCGACCCACACAGACTGAGGTCTTCAGAAGCTGTGACCTCAAGTAAGCCTTGCCTCTTCAATTGTGTGCGCTGGGTATTCTGTCTCAGCAGTGAGGGACTAAGGCAGCTTCCCAGACTTTCTGACAGAATCTGCTGCTCCTGCCCCTGCCAGGGCACTGCAGCCACCTGATTTTTTTCTTTTCTTTACCAAGATGCCACAGACATTTTGGATTAAGTGGAATAAAGGTGGTTCACTTGCTTGGGAAGCGTTCTCCAGTGTAAACTGGATAGCTGGGCTTTTCTCTGCCGGGCTGCCTGAATTCTGCACTGACCAGATGAAACTTTACAGACTGCAGAAGAGCCTGCTCCTGATCACAGGGGCCTCTGCAGCGCCTCCCTTCTCTCCCGGCTCACTGCCTCGCTCTCTCTCTCTCTCATACATGACTTTTGGACAGAAATACTTAATTAGACACTGCACTGGTCTATCTTGTCCTTCCAAAATTCACAAGTTGAAACCGAATCACCAACATGATAGCGTTACAAAGCCGGGCCTTCCAGCGGTGACCAGGTCGTGCAGGTGGAGCTCCGATGAATGGGATTAGTGCCCTGATAAAAGTGGGGGGTCACGGCAAGTTCAGAGGGTTGCTAGTGGGACGGCTTCTCTAGAGATGTGTATGACTGCGTTTGAGTGTTCACATATGTACATGTTTGAATCCTCGTGTGTGTGTTTGCTATGTGCACATGCAGGTATGAGAGCACCTATGTTTGGACTTCTGTGGGTAGATACATGTGTGGTGTGCGTGGTTTGTGCACATGTGTACACACGTGTAAGCATATGTATAAGTAGGATAAAATCATGGGTGATTGTTTTCCTCCCCTAAGAGCCTTTCTAGGTACAGATAACATTGCTCATTTTCAGTTCTTCAGGGTTCGGCTTGACTGATAGCAAACACTGGTCAGCATCGCTCAGACACGCCCAGATTTGGCGGAGTTTCTCACCGTCATTTTCCTTTTCTTCGTGGGTGCCTTCTGAGAATACCAGCAGGAGTTTGGATCAGGCAGCTGGGACACAGCACGTGGTCACCTGTGTTATGGTTTGGATCTGAAGTGACCCCAAAAAGCCTCATGTGTCAGGAAGGTGATTATGGGGGCTAATCGGATCATGCAGATTAATGTGTCCTCAGTTGGTTTCAGGTGCTGTTAAGAGGGGGGCCTGGTCAGGAGGAGCAGACCACCGCAGGTGTGGCCACAAGTGTGTATTCTTGCTCTGGCTTCTCCCCAGTCCCTCTGCTTTCTGGCCACGATCGGATGACCTGCCTTTTTCCAGCTAAGCTCTCCACCACGCCCTCCCGCCATGACCACCCAGTCAACAAACTTGATGGACAAGGAGATGAGAACACTGCAAAATGTGCCGTGGTTTTCCTGACCTGAAGAGGAAGGCATGACGCCCCTGGGACGGGATGCGGGTGGCCATTCCTCCTGCGCCAAGGCATGAGGCAGGTGATATATGCGACCCCTGCCCAGACCCAGGAGTTCTGCAGTGCATTACGACCTCAGTTCAGTGCAGGTGCAGGGGCACCTGCAGACAGGCTGCTCCCTGCGATCCTGACCTCTCTACTCCACACCTCAGCTCCATCCCGGCTCCCCTCCAATCCAGCCTTCTCCCACCCACATATTTTGTTTTCAGATCTGCCTTTAGAAAACGTGACACTTCAGGATTACTTTCCATGAAGATTCATCCCCTACAAACAACAATTTGGTAAGCATGGCAATGGCTCCCGGCTTGAAAACAGAAAAAGCGCATGACCGCAAGGGGACAGGCCGCATTTTGTCTTCATTAGGTGCCTTGATTAGGATCCGGGCCACAGAACTACCCTGATTAAAAAGACAAGCAATGGGAAACTTCCAACATCTCTGCCACTGGGATGCCAGGCAATACAGGCACACACAGAGCCAGGTGGGAAAGCCACGACTTCCACCCTATAAAGGAAGCTCCCATAGAATTCACTGGGCTGGCTTCAGCAACCAGGGACGGGTCACTCACTTACTGGGACAGCCAAGCAGACGGGCCCAGGGCAGCACTCAGAGCTGTCGCCACGCCTCCCCACAGGGCCATCCTGAGGAAGAACCTCACTGTGGCCACCACCGGGCCTGGAGTGGCAGGGCCTCCGCTGCTGCCTCAGGCTGCAGCCAGCGCCAGGGCCACTCTGGCCAGCTGCTCAGCTTCACTGGCCTCAGGACTGATCCATGCTACCACCACCAAACTCCAAACGCCTCACCAGCCACTGAGTCCCTCGGGGCTGCCGTAACAAAACACTATAAACTGGGTAGAACCTCATGTCTCACAGTTCTGGATGCTAGCGCTCTGAAATCCTGTGCCCACGCAGCTGGCGCTAGGGGTGGGCCCATTTCCTCATTGGCAGGTGGTACTCCCTTGCTGGGCCCCCTGACTGTGGGAGAGCAAGATCTCTCAGGCTTTATGTATAAGGACATCAACCCCATTACTCAAGAAGGCTCTCTCCCCATAACCTAAGCGCTTCCCAAAGGCTCCACTTCCAAATACCATCCCACTCGGCAGGAGTTAAAATTTTAATATATGAACTAGGGGAGGGAGGCAACCACTCGCACGGTGGCAGGCGCTTGGACTACCAGCTGATTTGCAAGACAGCCAGTGGCAGAGCTTCCAACTGCCCTGCCCCGGGTTGCTGAAGTTTCCCGGCCAAAGGAGCCAAGCTCGACTTGGACCACATGACGCTAATGTGCGTGAAGCCAGGCAGGTGTGACTTGACTTTCCCATCGGTGGACTCTCCCTCGGTGTCTCCGATGAGTGGCACTCGGACCACTGCCCCGTGAGGGGGTGGGAACAAGTGTTGTGTGCACTGCCGTTGGGAATTAACTTAAATACAGGGAAGCCACTCCGGGGAGTCTGGGAGCCATGATCTAATGGGTGGGCACTGCCTGTCTACGGAGTGCTCATCCAGGACATAGACTCACCTAGATGAGCCCCTGGCAGTGAGGAGAGATGGGCCCACAGAAAACACCCCACAATTAACCTTGTTTTCCTTCCATGACACCCCACCAGCTTGAGCTGATCCTGCCTCTCTGTGCCCCTCTGGTGTTCTCCCTAGTACACAGGGCCAAACTCCTCCTGGGTCCGTGGGCTCTTCTCTGAACGCTGTCAAAAATAATATCCCACTAGGTCCTCACAGCATCTGTACTTTAGGGTGCTGTGAGGAGGAGGAAGGGCAAGTAAAGTTTCTCTGTGTGCAGAATATCTCCCCAAGCCCCGTGCGGGACCTGGGGTCTGCTGAGGCCTATGGTCATGTCTGTTCTACTTGCCTCCCAGGCCCCACCCAGGGCCCGCCTCAGAGGAAGCTCCAGAAAAGACCAGGCACATGAAGCTGATGCTCAGCCTGGTGGGAGGCTACTTGGCAGCCCAGGTAACATCACCTGCTGAGGTCACCCCTGCCTGTCCACATTGTCCACACCATAGGGCACCTGTGTGTCCCTCATCTGACTGGGGAAATCCAGCAAGGTCCCAATGGAGGACAATCTTCTAGATGAGGTTGCAGGAAAACCTTTGTAAAGCATTTACCCCGGAGGTACAGGCAAGGCGTAGGGTCCCAGGACACTGGATGTACCAGGACAAACAGCAGGCACAGGAGTCTCCTAGACCTGGCCAGACAAGACCGTCTGAATAGGCCTGCCTATCCGTGCGCACTGCAGCACCCCAGGGCTCAAAAGAGAGAATCTGGGGGAGTAGATGCCTAGCAATCACCTTCCTTCTTTCTGCTATCCCATCTGGGCTCCCCCTACATCACCCCAGAGGACAAAGGGATCATGGATAGAGCCATGGTGTTCTGGTCTGTGGGGTGCCAAGCAGGGTCCACAAGCTGGGCACTAGACATGCAGGAACACGGGTGGCATCCAGCAGTAAGACGCAGAGACCCAGCAGCTGAAAGATGAAGGATCTGAGCACAGCACTGAGAGGCAAGGGGACACTCTTCAAGGTCAGGGTCTCCCTCTCCATCACAGATCCCTGCCACCTTCCCAGCTAGGGAGGGTAGAACTGGGGAGTCAGGCTGCCCGCCGACCAGAACCCTTCCTCCTTCTGCACCCAGAACCACATCCACCACCATCAGACTTCCACGGAGCAGAGCTGCCCTGGGGCACACAGAATGTGCAACACTCTTCTGTCTCCTGGGACCAGATCCATCTCCATCGGATGGAGCTGGGAAAAGGCCAGCCCGGGGCCAAACACCTCATCCATCATGGAGCCCTGTGTAGCAAAAAACGGCTTTACAATAATCTTTAGAATCCCTTTAACATAACCAGTCATTCTACCACATGAGCCAAAGGACCTGTCAGGAAGAACAGAAAGAAAACGGTTGCTCATGTTAGAGCACAGAAAGACTGCAACGACTGAACCAGCAGAGGAGTGTCTCTGGCGTTGGCCCCGTGCCGAGTGAAAGGGCTGTGTGTCCGAGCTGCAGAGTTACAGACTTAAGCATTACAGAATCACAGTTTACGGGATGTAAACGATCTGGTTGGTCTTTAATTGATGAGGTTAAGAAGGTTTGGGTCATTCAACATTTCCAGAATTCTCTGGCTCTGAAGCTCGCTGGCTGATCATTGAACAGACAGGTGAGGACACGCTGAGTTCTGCTTCTCCCAGTCTGCACGTGCCAACCCCCCCGAGTGCCAACGGCTCAACTCTACCGACTCCCAAAGCAGGCACACGGCAGGGGATTGTTTTAGTATCACCCACGTAGAGCGTATTCCATTCATTATTTCACTTTAGTCTATCAACATTTCTGCACTATTTGTGACATTTTTTTTTTCCAAATAAGGAAACAGGGAGGTGAAGAGGCTTGCCCAAACATTTGAGATGCTGGGCATAAAAAATCGCTTTGCACTAATCTGTACAACCACCAGGGAGAAATACGTAATGTCAGGATCAGATTCCAGGTTTACAAAATCCATTTCCTCAGATTTCTCTTCTTTTATAGATTTGCCTCGTGTATTGATTGAGATTTAATTTGTCTCAGCCACTTTCTCAGGGCTGGGACACAATGCCCACCAACCACATCTTACGGGGAGAACATCTATTTCAGCTCACAGTGTTAGAGGGTCTCAGTTCACGGATGGGTGGCTGGTGATGATGGAAGGGCCTGGCAGGCGGAGGGCACAGCTGGAGAGAAGCTGTTCATGGCAGGACGGCAGAAAGCAGAGAGAGTAAAGTGGGGAGCCGGCGAGGGAGGTATATCCTTCCAGGTCGGCCCCAGGGATCCACTCAAGGTTAGCAATGTTTTGGTCACGACTTCCTTGAAGATGTGAAGTGAAGCACCTCCCTTCTCTTCCCCGGATAAAAACGCTTTCCCGATCTGGGCCAGTTGGCCCTGTGCCTCAGCACCCCTTCACTGCTTGGCCAATTCAGTCACAATTCTGCCTTAGCCTTCACTTTCTGCTTGTGCTGAATTTAAAATCTGCTGAAGGGAAAGTCAGGCCTGTTTTGAGTCTGCGCCCTACCCTGACATACACGTGGCACTCGGAGTTTCCCACTAGGCGCAGGAGGCTTTCAAACCCCTGCATCGTCAAAGCAGCTTCCAGGTTTTCCTTTCCAACCTTTGGTTCATCACTGGTTGGGCTCAGATCTCGGCGGATCTGCTCAGAGCTGAGCAGACTGCTTTGTTACTCTTCGATCTTCCCAAGGAGCACACTCTGCAATAGCTCCATGTTGGGAAACCAAAGGCCTGCGTCCTTCAGGGAGCCCCCAGATGTGCCAAAACACGTGCTCCCTTCAGAGAGAGACCCGCATCGGGAACCTGGGCCACCCTCTTCATGACCAGCTTCGTACCGGGGAAAGTTTAAAAGCAACGCCATGGTCAAATGCCAAAGAGCTCTGCTGCTGGATTTGCGTTGCCCATGTCTCGATGGAGCTTTTGGGGGCCACAGTAAACTTCGACCATTTTCTGAAGTTCTGAAAACTTGATCCCACCATTTTTTCTCTGTTTGTTTTTTCTCTGTTTCCTGGAACAACGGCTGTTGGTGCTCCTCACCCACTGTTCTTGCTGGTCCACCTTCTCCACATTCTTGTTAGCTAGAAACTATCCTTCCAAACTCCCTGGATACTGAGAGGTAGGAGGCAGAATCATCTTTCGCGCCACTCTCTCAAAGGAGAAGAGGTAAGCTCTGCCCACACAAACACCTCCTCTCTTCACCCAGCCTGATGGGGGGAAGGACTCTCACAAACCACGTCATGGACCCTGACCTAGACAATGCCTAGGGTAGCGACCTAGCCCCACGTTGGAAGCTACTGAGATCAGAGAGATGGTTTAAAGTCAGATCACTGCCTGGCGGTGAACCAACAGAGGCTGCAGGCCAGCACACCACAGGAACCTTTCTTCTCACTTTACAACGCAGACCGGACGGATCTAGCTGGAGGCGTTCCTTCCTTCCATCTTTCTGTCTTGAAATATGAATGGCATGCTCAGGAACATGTCTGCCCCAAATATGTATAAGCCTCCCAAATAAAGCCTCGCCTCTCCTTTGTTGAGGCAAGGTGCCAATTTGGAAACACCAACCTCCTGCCTGAAGGCAATAAATCCTCCTCTACTTTAAACAAGGGTGTGACCTGTGTTTTCTAAAGTTGAGCTCCCTAGGAGCTGAACCAGTGTGTTCAGTTCAAGAGCCACACCAAGCATCCTCACGCGTGTGCCCATTTTATGCAGCTGTAGCCGGGGAGCTCTGGGCAACGTACCTGGCTTCTCCCCCTACCTTCCACCCACAGGTGGCCCCTTAGAAGGTTCAGAGTCCGTCACGCCCTACAGGACCAGGGAGAAGGCTCTGCAGTGCACGGTGCAGTGTGCCCTACAGGACCAGGGAAAGCTCTCCAGTTTTGACCAAGTCAAATAAACAATGTCTTCTGCCCTGGAAAGCCTGGAAAGCAGGACTTTGCATGCAAATATAGAAAAATGTAAAAGTTAACATATCAATTCTTTGCTGTTTTTCACTTAGTTATGAGAATAAAAGGAGTAAAACAGTTGGTGTTTATCTTTCATCACTTATCACAAGTGTGATTTGAAAACAAACTGATTTTCCAGCTGCGCAGTGATTAAAATGTTTGACAATTTATATCTCTGTGTTTGCTTTGTGGTCCAAGAGGTGAGAAAACAAATATGTCCTCTCGTGTTTGTGAACTAAGCATACTATCCTCCGAGTCCTCAAGATGCTCAAGGAGCTTTTTCTTTTTAATGCCTACTGGGGTAATTTGAGGTGGAGCTGAAAATCAGCTCTTAAATTAAGTTGTGGTCCTTCTTAAGCCATTTAAACTGTAGCACCAAGTCAGTAGCTAACTGAATTCTGTTCTGAAATAGACCTTCACTGAGACCCTAAGGCCGGGTTTCCTTCAATGAGCTGTTTGCAAAGGGAGAACAGATCTTGAGGGTTGGGGCATCTTTTCCGCGTGTTTGACTCTTTCTCTTTTTGGTGTTCTTGGGGTTGTAGAATCATCAAGTAACGCAAAATAAGAGAAAAGGTGGTTGGTGGAGAAGGGAGATCTGAGATGTAAGCCCTTCACAGTAACTGACTGCAGGTGCACAGCCCTGAGCGTCAGAGTGGGCTCCTGGAAGCACAGAGATGACCATTTTATACGCAGAATTACCCCGGTCGATGTAGCATTCAAGTTTGACACTTGAAGGCACTGTCTGATCAAGTTCTACCACTGTTCACTTATGAGGAAAACAGTTCTCCTAATGAGTAAGATTCTTACCTGTGAACCCGTGATTCCTCACAGTGAGAATCATCAAGTGGCCTCCTCTGCCAAGCCCTGCGGCATCCCCCAGGGCACTGAGCACTGGGCTGCGGAGGCCCGGGCCTCAGAATTCTAGGCCCGCCCATGGCCGCTCCACAGAGCCAAGTGGGGACACTGAGCCCAGGATGGAGTCAGGAAGCAAGTGTGAACAAGAGCTGAGGCAGCTTCCTAGGGGAGTGGCCCAGGAGATGAGAAGGGCCCTGACGGTCAGCCTGAGGGGCAAGAGCCACATTTAAAAGTCTCTCACATGTGCACTACCTCAAAGTGTGGAGACTCTGCATGCCTACAGTGCCTCTAACCAGGCTGTTCATGCGTCACAGACCCAGCCTGGGCTGAGCAGGTCGAGGCCAGTAGCATCTCCAAGTTTTCTGGGTACTTCTTGTGACAAGAGCCCATGGAGTGGCATTCCAAGATGCTCACGGGCATGACACTTGCTCGGGCGGCACTTGGAGACATGCTTGGGAGAACCCCGAGGACAAAGGCCCATAGATCCGGATCAGCCCCGTTGGGCCACAGAGCTTTTCAAACAGCCGCACTTGTAGGCTGTGCAACCTCCAGGGAGCCAGTGCATGCCGTAACCCCCGAGCTGAGAGGCACTGGCACCATCATGACACCCATTCTCCTGCTGTGGCTGGCCTGGGAGTCCAGGGTGAAAGCACTCTAAAATCGAGCCCGAATCTCTAATGCTTGGTTCTCACACATATGGTCTGGAAATCTGACGCACGGGTACTCCTGACCGACCTAGTAGTAAAGCTGTGGCATCCCAGAGACCCAGAGTTCCAACTTCTGCCAAGATAGCCCATGCCAAGTGAGTGATTAGTCTTCAGGGCTTCTGTTCCTCCTTCCAGACCCCACATCTCCAGGCTGACTTGCAAGTAAACCCCCATGTTACTAAATAAGACCGTGGCCTGGTGTACCATGACCTTTCCCATGCCCAAGAGCAAACGCATGGGAAGGTAAACCCCAGGACGAAGAGCAGGCTGGGGGTGAGGGACACGGCCTCCTGACCCAGAAACGTGCAGGAGTCCCTCGCGCAGCAGAGGGCAGTCAGGACATCAACCGCAATATCCTTGTGCATGTGTCACCCTCATGCTTTGGTCCCACTGACAAAATCAACCTCATTAATGTGTGGAATCCGGTATGCAGCTATATTGCCATAAAGGAAAAATATTCCCCTTTGCCATTCTCCCCCATTATGAAGCCTTTATGCCCAAATCACTTTAAATTTACTTCCTAATTATGTACATAGCTTTCTTGTGTGACGCTTCTGACTAGAAATATGTATCTCATTTTATTTTATGTTATTCAATTGACCTAAACACAAAGGCATTTTTCTTAAATACTGAATGCTCATGTACCTTTTTAATTAAAGCTTAAAAAGCTCTTAATTAAAACCATAAATCAGAGGCAGCAATTTCTACCTAAATTGTATCGCCAGCCTTCCTGTGTTTCCCGCCACTTCCAGGGTGACCTGCAAGGTGACAGAGGGACACGATGACTTTCGCACGTCATCGATGGCCAAGCAGCAGGAGCAGCGGGCGGCCAGTTTCATTGCTGTGTCACCGTCACCCCCCAGGGGCCCATGGAAGTTTCTAGGGCCTGGGTGGCCTTCCAAGGAGCTGTCACTCGCGGCATGCCTACCTCCCACCTCAGCCCCTCCTACGCCCCCTGCTGCTGAGACAGAGGACACTGTTCCTTCGGTTCCGAGGTATGGAGACAGCTTTAATGAAAACTTTACTCTGAAAAAAGTTGGCCATGCATTGATATTTTTAAAAATTGATAAGCAGCTCTCGCAAATACCACATTTTTGAGTTATAATTGTTATTTAATAAACTGGGTAAAATTGGATGAGTCTGGAGATGTGCATAAGCCCATAACACCATCACTGTAACCAAGGTGATGAACGTGCCAGGTCCCACCTCAAAACCAGGGTCTTTCTTAATGACCATGACCACTGTCTCCCCCACCCCAGATACCCTACTCCCTGTCACAGTGAACCATTTGCGTTCTATGGAATTTTCTGGTAACAGAATCATAGAGTGCACTGCTTTCTGTGGCCATTACATTTACATCTTTTGTTTGAATATGAGCATACTACAGATTCAATAATACATTAATTACATGTAACTTGGAGAATTTGTGCCCTTGCATATCACCTGACCACCGTTTCTTTCCCTCCTACCCTCTCCCTCCCTTCCACCCTCCTCAGTGTCTCTTACCTTTCCTTGCAGTCCTTCACCTCTCCTCCTGCTCTCTTCTACGTTACGATGTTTTTATATGCACACTTATGGCAATCTCATATGAGAGGCAACATGTGATACTTAAACCTTGTGTCTGGTCCATTTCATTGAGCACCAAGTGCACTATTTTTTGGCTGGCTTTTTGAACTCAATGTAATTTTGAGTATCTCCATGCTGTTGCATTACCAGTAATAATCCATTCTATTTTTAATTTCTAAGTAATATTGGACTTACTAGATATTCTATCTGTTAACGAACTCTGAGTTGCTTCCAATTTGGAGCTATTCTTACTAGAATTTCTATGAAAAACCATGTACAAGTTTTTATACCAACAGATACTTTCTTTTCTCTTGGGTAAACATCTAGGAGTAGTGAATCACGTGGCTGGTGTATCTTTAAAGCAATGACTGAAGCATTTATTCTAAGTCACACGATTTTGTATCCCCACCAGTGGCGTAGAGAGTCCCCCCACTGCCTCACCAAGACTTGTAGCGATCAGTCTTTTCATTGTAAACAAGATCGTGGTGCACCGTGGTGTCACTTCGTGATTTTTAATTTGTATCTCCCAAGGCCTAATGAGGCTGAGTGTCCTTCTGGTGCTTGTTTTGCCATCTGCATATCTTCACTAGTGAATTATTCCAATCTCTTAACCGTTATTTATTTTTCTTATTATTGAATTTTCAGAGTTTTTTCCCACATTCTGGATAAAAGTCATTTATCAGAAACATAAGCTTACAAATATTTCTTTCAAAAAGCAGATATTTTCATTTTTAATGAATCCAAGCTTATTATTTTACATTTCTTCTGGTTCATGACTTTATTGTCATGTGTAAGAAATACTTGCCTAACAAGCCAAGGAGCACAAAAAATACATTCTATATTATCTTCTTGTATAGTTTTACATTTACGTCTATGTTTCATTTTGTGTCAAATTTTGCATGTAGAAAGTTTTTCTCTGCAATTTTACTTATTTTGGTTGTTACTAGGTGAAAAAGCATTTAGGGTTATTATGTCATCTTGATAATTTATCCATTTATCACTATGAAATGAACACCTTTATGCCTTGTATTTTTTTTTGCCCTAAAATCTACTCTGATTTCATATAATTCATCGCTCTAACTTTATTTTGATTAATATTTACATGTTATGTCTGCTTTACCCCTTTTATTTTTAATCTGTTTGTGTCTATATTTAAAGTGTAATTTGCAACTGGAGGTGGGAGCACAGCACCTTGGCTACAGTACTTTCCTTGCATGCACAAAGCCCTGGACTCAATTCCCCAACACTACACAAAAGTCAGCTGAGAGTGGGAGCACATACCTGTAATCCCAGTACTTGGTAAGCTGAGGCAAGAGGATTGCTCTGAGTTCAAGGTCGGCTTCGGCTACACAGGGAGTCCAGGATCAGCTTGGACTAAAGGTGAGACCCTGTTTCAGAAAAAACCAAAAACAACAAAAACATCAAAGGATATTTCTTGTCGGTAGCACACAGTTAGACCTTCTTGTTTGTTTCTGTTGCACACATCTACTCTGATCCGCCAACCACTGCCTTCTGATTGCAGCACTTAGAACATTTAGTGTGATAACTGGTAAAGGTGAGTTCCCACGTCTGCTTTTTGCTTTCTGCGTGGCCCCTTCTGCTTTACTGCTTTCTTCTCTTTGCTTTTCTTCTTTTAGATTGCTACTATGATTCAATTTCACCCTCTCTTTTTACTGTTAGTCCTCTCTGTTCTAGCTGATACGTAATACAAGAACTGTACACTCCCATTTCCACCTCTTTATTTTGTTTCCACACATAAATTATCAATTGTTTGTATTTGCTTTAAACAATCAAGTACCTTTTCCCCACATTTTATTGATATGTATAAGTGCAAAATTCAAGGTTTACAATGACAATCAAGTACTTTTTAAAGAGATTCAAATAAAAAGACTAATGTGGCTTTGCATTTATCCATGTGGCTTCCACGTCTAAGATTCTTCTTTATGGAGATCTGTATTTCCATCTGCCCTGACTTTCCTCCTGCCTTAAGAACTTCCTTCAGTGTTCTCGTATTATGGCTCTGCTGGTGGTAACAATCTCTCAGCTTTTGTAAAACTGACAAAATCTTTAAGGATATTTTCATTTGTGAAAATTTCTAGGTTGACAGGTTTTTTTTTTTTTGTACTTTGAATATTTTCCCCACTATTTTAGTTTCTATTGTTCCTAACAGGAGATCTGCTATTATTCTTACATTATTTTTTCTACCCTTTTTCTCTGACTTTTTGTAAGATTTATCACTGACTTTAAACACTCTTATTGTAACATGTCTTAAAGCTTTTCATATATCTCTGCTTGGAATGTGTTGAGTCTCTTGAATCCATGAAGTCACAGTTGGAAATTACCAACCACCTCTTCAGAATTCTAATTACAAGCTTACTAGGTTGCCTGAGTTGGTACCTTGGCTGTATTTCAGTCTTCTTTTTCTCCTTATTTCATTTTCAATCATTTCTATGAAATCCAGTTTAGAAATTCAATGCCTGGTGCAATTAGACACTGATGTTTATTAATTAATTCATGTCTGATGCACAATGTGTTACACACTGTATAATGAAACATTCTTCCACTTTTTTACATAAAACACTGTAACTTTCTCCTCCAGAAGTCTAAAATTATTCTGATTCATATCTTCCATGTCTCCGACATGCTCAAATTTTTCTTGCTTTCTCAAGACATGAAATATTGCATAATAACAATTTTAATGTCTGTGCCTACACATTATATTACATCATTTCTGCAGAAAATTTTACTGATTTTTTTTTTCTTAATTGAGGGCCATTTTCCTGCTTCTTTATTGAATGGTAATTTCATTTGGACACTGGATATTGTATTGTACAGAGTTACAATGTACATACAACACTCTTAAAAATGTCAGTGTATAAGTATATCCATATAGGTATAGATGTATAGGGTATCCCAAAGGGCATATAAAAGATGAAAATACAATAAAAATAAAATTGTTTTCTCAGGGTTAATTTATCTTAATAGTTGACAAAAATTAGGTAAATACTAAATTCAATGAACAGGACGTACCACAATTTGCCATACATACAAAAAAATAACTTTTGGAACATGTTATATATTTCACACATATACGCATACATGGATTATATAAAATATATTTATGCCTATCAAATTCATACTTATAAATGTATTATACATGTGCCTATTTCTTATGCATATGTTTGGAGATTAAAAATTATGTACAAGAATAAAAGCAACTTCCAAGTGAGAGAACGAAGAGGAAGAAGGTAGCCGGCACTAACATTCCAAGTCACCTTCCCAGGAGTTAAATGAGGCCATGTTTACAACCTAGCCTGCAACGCACAGAGGAGAGCCCCTCCCCAGCTCCCAGCTTCCCCAGCTCACCTGCTAACAAGCAAGTCGCTCTGCCGGGGCCGCCTGCCTACAGCAGTTACACTGGTTATCTCTAACAGTCCCTGTTTTACAGTCGAGCGTACAGAGTCGTGGTCCTTGTTCAAACCTTGGAACTGCTGGGTGATCAAAAAGCAGGAATTCTAGCTCTGGAACCCACCACCCCCGGTTACCATCTCCCATGTCCTGCGGGACTGATGTCCCTCAGCTCCAGTCCTCCTTTGCAAGCAGTGGTGCCGCGAAGCCAACCCACAACTGTCATTCTGGACACTACACAGCAAACGGGTGCAGAGCAGCTGGCACTGTGGCTGGCTCCTGGCGACATACCATGAGCTGGTCACACTAGCGGAGCCACGGGCTAGCCAATGGCATGTCTCTTAAGTGGCCGTGGAGGACAGGACATGCCACCCACCAGCCAGGCCACTGTCCCTCCCACCGTCCTCCAAGGGGATGTGAATAAGGCACCACGGGCAAGAGGGGCTCCACAGCCCACAGGGGTGGATGCCACTGTGCACACCCAGTGCCCACCCCTCCTGCTGGCCTGCTGGGTAAAGAGCACATGGCCAACGCTGTCAGGGCTGAGTCACGTCTGGCTAAGTCCAGGAGGGTGTCAGTGGACGCCAACCGTGTACGAATGTGATGGCCTGCCCCTCTTGGGAGGGATAACCCTAAGCACTCAATGCCAAATACGACAGATGTGTTGCTTTGCAGAGTTTGGTGGCCTTCCAGCTACCCGGCCATTCCAGCTATGTGCTTTGTCATGGACCCACCCTGGACTGTCTGTCCCTCTACTATGATAGGCACGTCTGAGCCCTGTCAGTGCAGTAGGACACGCCTGCTCAGAGATTCCAGTCCGGGCTGTGCATAAGGGGCTGCGCAGAGCAGAAGCTAATCCTGGGGCTGCTTGACTCTAGCAGCAGACAGGCACCTTCCCCAGGGCGTGGCCGCCAGCAATGGGCCATCCCTTCCGAGTGAGAGGGATGTTGGTCTGCACTGCTCCTTGTAGGCACTGGTTTGAACCGCAGCCACCACCTTAAATTAGAGCTTTCTTCTAGGTACCTCCCTGCACCATTTTCCGGAAGCCAGTGCAGCCCTCCCCTCTGCCCAGCCCCCTCAGCCCAGTGAGAAGGCCTTATGGCATCTGTGGAGGCTCCTTCTGTGAAGCTGTGTTTTAGAGGGCGGGCCTCCTGACTCAGGTCCTGCCCATCAGCAGGAACGTGGGGGTAACTGAATGACCGCGTGACAAGACCACGTGAAGGCCCTTCTGCGGCTGCGTCCAGGGGTCTTCAGCCACTCCCCTAAGAGCCGCTGGGGAAGTGCGAGGCTGGCCTGCAGAAGGCGGCTCCCCTCCTGGAAGGGCCTGTCAGCGGCTTCCTGGAATCACGCCATACCTCCTGCAGAGTCACACCTTTCCAGGCCGGAGTGGAAGTCACTGTGCGAGGGGAGAGAGTGCCTGTGATGGAGGAGCCTAAGCATGGCTGGCCGTCCCCATCCCGAGTGTGTCGTGTTCTGCCAGGAACTCGGGCACCTGGCAGACACTGCTGCACTCGCTCGGTTCTGCCAGACCTGCACATGTCAGCCAACAGTTGCTGCAAAGCAAATGGCTTAGACAAATGTTGATCCCTATGTCACTAGGTCCTGATTGCACAAGCTGACCCTGTTCCTCTGTCCCCAGAAAACCAGGTCACTACCGCCTGATCCTACACTCCTGGCACCTCCATCACCAGACCGGCAAACAGCCCAGAGACAACTTCCATCTGTTCTTCCTTCCGCTGCCAAAACGTGAAGGTTGCAGAGCTTCTGCTTGATAAATACTCATTACAGAGGCGGCGTGTGTAAAGCCCTAACTTCAGTCCCGGAGGCTCCGTGAGAAGGCCTTCACGCCCACACTGCCACACAGAGTGAGCTCCTCAGAGATCAGGCCACGGTGGAACATGAGGAAGGACAGGACAGTGGCCTGGGGTCCGTGACAGGCCTTTCAACACGAGCTCCGTACAGAGAAAGGTTCTCAGGACACCATCCTCAGGGAGAAGCCAAAGTGTGTAATACCATATTTCCATGCCCTCGGGCCTCTGGACCTTAACAAATGCTGGGTGGGCAGGGAGTCTGGAGGTTGGAAGATGACCAGGTGTTGAAGTTCCTGTCCCTACGGTCGGGGTGATCAGGAGTCACACTGCTACAAGAAGGCGAGGAGGACCGGGACTGGGCTACAAGGTCTTAGCTTTTCTGAGGAACAGTTTTTTCTGATGGTACTGCACATACAGCCAGGTGGATCGGAGGTGACAACCCTGCCAACCAGGTGCCAGCTGCATCCTGTGCTTGTCTCTGGCCTCATGGCCAGAGACACCATTACCATGATGGTGAGTGGGGCTGTGAAAGAAATGCAGCAGGTCTTTCCAGTTCTGTGAAGATGGCACCCAGGAGCCCAACCCAGACCTCCACTTGGATTAACCCTATTCTAGTGTATGCAAAACAGCTCAGGCAGGTGAGCCTCAGTCCCGAGGGACAGCGACACCTGCTGGCTGCAGCCTGTACCCCGTCTCTATCAGACCACCTCTCCTTGGTGCACTGGCTTCCTGCACCACACAGCAAGTGACCCCGCACCTGGAGCCTAGTATACCACATATTTGTCACCTCACACTTTTAATGGGCAGCAGCCTCACACGGCTTGGCCGGCTGCCTCTTCAGGCCTCAGCAGGTGCCCAGGTGGAGTGCCGTCTCCAGAGTGTGCCACCAAAGCTTTGGATGTAGTGGGATGACTGTGGACCCTGTGCTGCTGGACGGTGGGGCTTGGCCAGAAGGGCTAAGCGGCGGATGCTTGGAACCTGACCTGGAGGAATTGCGCCTATTTATTGAGATGGGGGCGTGGCAAGGCAGAGCTTCCAGGTGTGTGCTATTGACTTGTGGGCCAGGAAGGGAGAGAGGGGCACCCACCCTGCAGTGGGGGGCCCAGTTGGCTGCTTACAATAATTAAAGGTGAGAAAAGGAAAATGGGTACAGCGTCTTCCTGGGAAAGCTCTAGCCTTGCCCGAGTTTCCAGACGCCACTCAGCCCCCACTCCCTTGGCTTCTGCTTGCCGAGCCACGAGCAGCTCTCCAGCAGCCTCTCCTGCGCGCCTTCACCTTGCCAGCTGCCCTTGAACGGCCTGTGTGGGACCTTCCGAGACTAGGAGCTAACACAAATCATAAACCGTGGATGTCGGGTATCTTGTCCCAGCAAGGAATACGCGACCAAGAGATGGGGGCGGAGAGGCGCCCGAGCTCGCTCCACTCCTGCTGCAGGCAGAATGCATTTGTTCTCCTGGCTGTAAGACTGTGAGATCCAGCCCCTGGCCCACGTGGCTGGACACATGGATTTGTGCTCGGGTCCCCAACGACTGCCACAGTTTTTGCCACGTGGGCTACTCCATGGTCACTGTCACCAAGTCCGAGCACACCTTCCACCTTCTGTGGAAGCCACTCCCACAGCCCCCTTCACGCTCTAGGTTGGAAGCAGGTCACAGGTGCCAGCAGCACTCAAGGTTTGGGGAGGGAACGGTGACACAGGGCACGAGCACCAGGAGGTGAGCCTGGGGCCGCCCCAGAGTCCACCTGACACAGACAGCTGCTCACAAAGCTGAGACCCATTACCACTCGGCCAAGGCTCCTGGCACAGGGGAAATGTCCCAACTCCAAGGCTGGAGTAGGCTGCTCCTAGCAGAGGGAGGGACTCTCCTCAGAGGCACAGGAGAGACGTATTCCAGCCCGTGACGTAGTCACTGTGTTCCCCTCATGGCCGTGGTCACCCACGCTCCCCCTTGGGCGGGTCTTAGTGACAAGTGCTGAGAGATTCCACGCCAGCCATGGGCCCAGCAACGCAGGCCAGCCCTCCCCTCGCTGGTCTCACGACAGAGACCCTGAGCTCTAATCTCTAATCTCTTGCTGCCTGGCACACGTGGACCTGCTGCGGCATACTTTCTCCACACAGACTGGTCACGTGGCTGCCCTGCCCCTCGGTCAGTGGAAAAAGAGGCCACTCCACCCAAGGAAGTCTGTTCACCATCCAGGGATCGGCCTACCTCCGTGTGAGCATCGACCCTGCCAGCCCCCCAGCTGGTCAGAAGCGCCTCAGCCATGAGGTGACCAGCTGCCCCCAGGCGCCCTTGCAGCCCCGTCTGTGAACTGGCTGGCCCCTCAGGGCTGCGCTCCCCCCTCCCAGTGGTCCCCAGCCCGTGTCTGCCTGATTCTGTGGAACAGAGCTAGGGGTACCTTCCTGTTTTTCACTTTCACAAATTGGATAAATAAACTTATTCAAACCTTGTACTCAAAAGAAAGATGAAACTCTTCCTGGAGTGCAGCGCTCCTGTGTATACAGAGCCTTCAAAAGCATTTCTGCATCTCATTGCAGCAGAGGTTTGCTTCTCCACTAAAAATGAGGACCCGTGATCCACGTGGACCCCCTCTCCCCAGTTCCAGTGCATTTGTCTGAGTCTGCAAATGTTTAGCCTTAGGACATTTTTATATATAAATAAAAATGTGTTAAACCTTAAATTCACCTCGGGGGTACTTAATAGACTTGTGGCGCCTGGCCTGATTCTAGATGCCTCGCTTCTGTGACACCATGGTAAGCCACCTAACCGGCACACCGTCCTCTCCACAGCAGCCCTCTCCTTCCAGGCAGCAGCCTCCGGAGGCCAGGGAGGCCTGGCTAGGGGCAGAGAGCTTTGTGAAAAGTCTGATTAGCGGAAATCAGTGAATCCAGAAGATGAACAGTGGAACCCCGTCCAGATCTCACACACACACCTCACAAAAAAGTCCAGTCCGCCCAGTGCCAGGGCAAATTCTGTTTTCGGACTGCAAAGTGCACATTACCTGGACTCTTCCTGTCTGACACTGACAACCTGGTGCTGCTCGCCGATTCTGCCCGGACACGACAGCAGCTCTGGCAGGTGCCCGGGACCCGGAAGCCAGTCTGCACCTGCTGGGCAGTGTCTTCCGTGACGCTGCGACTGTCACCAGCCTCGGCCCAGGTGAGCACAAAGGCGAGCGAGCCTCGTGTGCGGAGAAACAAACCGGCCAGGAAAGCGCGGGGGGGGGGGGGGGGGGGTCCCTCCTGGGCCCGGGGAGACACAGAGCGGGATGGACAGCAGGTCGCGGCTCAAGACCAACACCCAGGGTGAAAGGCCTGGGCGGATACGAGTCCCAGCGACGCCTTTCCGACGGGAGATGGAGCGAGCAGATGGCTTCCTTTCTCCTCCTCCCCCGGCTCCCCACTCCCCGTCTCAAGTCCCTCTGTGGGCTCCGACCACTTGGGCGCCCAGCGGGCAGGTCGTGGGGGGGTCTTGCCCTCTGCCCTGGCGACGCTGCAGCTCCAGATGTGCAATTACCTCGCTGCCCTGGTCAGGGCAGGAAGGCGCTCTGGACCTCGGGCCACGAGGTCCTTGGAGTCGCGGGCTGTTTGCCTGAAGCAGAAGCTAATTGAAGCATTGGGTCAACTGGTTTTCAATAAACTGTACTAATAACTCGGACAATGTCACAACCTGTCTGAGTACTCAAATGACTGCGTACCCTGCATGGCTGCTTCCCAGACCCCAGGGAACCCAGGAGGAAAGTGGCAAGCCAGCCCGGACCCAGAACCAAGGTTAGAACCACTGTAAGTCAACCTCGACTGGACCTGAACTGGACACTGTGCAGAAAAATGATTTCCCTAGGATTTAAATGACAAAATGAACATAAGCTTTAACGGACACGCGCACGGTTAGGTAACCAAAGGAGCCCTGGACACTGCACCTACGTTACCCGAGCTTGTCATGCATTTTGTGAGCGTTTCCATTTCTGTTTGTGATACTGAGGATGGCGCCCAGAAACTTTACACTACGCCACATCCCCAGCTCAAAATTTTTATTTTAATTTTGGGACAGGGTCTTGATAACTGGGCTCAAATTTGTCATCCTCCTGCCTCCGCCTCCCAGAATGGATGGATTACAGCATTTCTGTACTTCTGGTGCATGGCAGAGTGGAAACAAAGGTTTATATTCAGGTTAAGCCCATATTTTCCCATTTCTCCAAAACTAGACCTGTTCTGCCCTCCCAGCTGCTCGGGGTCTGTTGGGGTCACATCAGAGTAGATCAAACTGTTGCTTTTCAAAGAATACTATTAGCAGTTCAAACATACAAACTCCTGTGAGGGTGTAGTAAAAAGATGTCAGGAGTCCCCGAGGGCTCCTGAGGGTTGAAAGCCATGTTCTCGTGGGAACACGGCCCAGCCTGTTTGCTTCTAGAATCATCAAAGCCAACTTCAATTTTTGGACAGTGGAAAACCACACATTTTTCAGTGATTTCCTCAAAAGATGATTCCAAGTTGCATCACAAAGGTTTATATCTTTGCAAAGGCTAGAGCATTAAATTTCTAGGCATGTTATTTTCATGTGGGAGAAATACATTCAAAAACAGAATAAACAAAAACAGAATTTGACCAGAAAGAAAAAACATAGGCAATATTTTATTTTCCTGGTACTATTTATTAATTTTTTTAAACTATGGTGTGTTAAATGTGAGAGAGCAATAATCACAGACCAACCCAATCATCTGGAGTACATAAAATTTTTGCAGTCATGGCTAGTTCTATGGTTTGGATCTTGAGTGTCCCACAAAAGCTTCATGTATTTGGGACTGTGTGTTATTGGGCGGTAGGGCTGGCTGGAAGGAACAGGTGCTTAAGATTTGACCTGGCCGTGCTAATATGAACACATGGAAGATGCCAAAATACCCATCAACAGACCAATGGACACATGGACTGTGGTGCTTACACACAATGGAATACTACTCATCTATAAAGACAGACATGCCAGAGGCTTCTGTATGTAAGTGGAGGCAGCCTGAGACCAACATGCTCAGTGAAGTGACTCAGAAGGAGAAGGTGAAACATCAAATGGTCTCTCTAACAAGAGAAATCAAGATCACAATGATTTCATAGAACTAATAATGGGAATTGGAGGAGAGGGGAAGGATTCATTATTTTGCCACTATATGTAAATGCATAAAATACTAAAGATCAATGTAAATATATATTGCAACTACACATATCAATAAAATGGAAAAAAGGAACTAAAAAACAAAAGATTTGACCTGCAAGGGCTGTCAGTTTGTTGAGATTGGGGATTGCTTAGGGCAGAGATTTCGTTTGATCGTTACTGACGTGAGCACCAGGAGAACAGGAAGGGGCACCCACTCTGGTGGGGGTGGGGACAGCTGGCTGCTCCAAGCAGTTAAACGAGTGGAGAAGAAGCACTATTACGGCTTCCTCCTGGGAAAGTTCAGCGGCTTGCTCCTGCTTCACCTGGCTTCTGTGTGCAGATGTGCAGTGGGGTGAGCAGCTCTCCAGCCTCTGACTGCTGTGAGCCTCCACGGCTGCCGGCTGCCCCGTGAATGGACTGGGTATGACAGGCCTCCTGAAGCTGCGAGCTAAATAAATCTTTCCTCCCTTAAACTGTGGGTGTTGGGTATGTTGTCACAGCAACACGAGTAAGTAACTAAGTCAGTTAGAAATCCTTTTGCTGGGTCACGGGTCTCAGGTCCTCCCAGCCCTCACACAACCTCCCAGGCAGGTGGGACGACCTACCCCAGTGTCTGTACTATGACCAACAGTTGCTCCAGGGACCCTCGTGAGTGACTGGAGAGAGGCTCCCAGCTTCAGATCAAGCGACTGAGAAAAACTCAAAAAGCAAGATGAAGCTGTCACCATCCCTCAGGGGAAGAGACACAGATTACTCTTGCATTTTATGAACTCCATCAATGTTTACTGACTGAGCCATTTGGAATTGTAAAGGGCTAATATGATGTGGGAATTTTACCTAAAACCCTGCCGCCTGGATAATTTTTGAACATTGTACTCGAGGAATGGCGCCAGCATGGCGGTATATGAATGGTCTTTGATTCAATCCACTGAACATTTACTGGGTACCCGCACTGCTATGTTACAGAAGAGGAAAGCAGATGGGGCACTCCGCTACTCACGGACGATGCTAGAGTTTCTCCCAACGGAAGAGATCTTAAATTGGGGCGTCAGGATTCCAGAGACGTTTGCACAACCAAAGCAGAGCAGGCGACACCTTCCCAAGGAAGGTGTTGTTTAAAAAAAAAAATTATGTGTACAAAGTAGATGTTGGTAAATACAGGAAAACCTAAAAACAAGCAGATAGAAGTGCTTCATAATTCTACTGCCATGACAGGGAAATAATTCTGTTGTGTATAGTTCCAGAATCACATGCAGGTGTAAGCAGAAAACGTTGCTCACCCGCATACTTAGCGGTTTTCCTTATAAACACAGGGTCATACTGTCTTGTCATTTCCTACATTAGCCAGCCACTGCTGCAATGAGGCTGCATGGTAAACCCCCTCGGCCCCAAAGGCTTGTAACAAGGGCTTCATCCTTTTGCTTCTGGCTCTACAAGTCTTCTGGGGACCGGGCTGGCCCAGGATGGGCCCACAGGGAGCTCCCCTGGCACCTAGCTCATACTTCCTCCACATGTTTCCATTCTGATTACTGGTCGTGTGGCATGCCAGCCACGCCAGGGCCAGGCCTTGGCACTCAACACACACAGTCTCGTTTGAGTCGCACTGGCACACAGCTTTTAGTCACAGCAAGTCACAGGGCTGAGCCCCACGTCCGTCGGCGGAGCCCGGAGGTCACTCATCACAGCGTCATGCAAGGCCACTCTGCAGAAGAAGACTGAGGCCAATCCACTCCAGTGGGCCACGTTGGTATTTTTCATGGCTACTAAAAACCATCTTTCCATGCCAGTGAGAACACAGCCACCTTATCTTCATTAATGGCCACAAAGTACCCCAGGGTGCTGATACACAATGGTTTATCCAGTTAACCCTTTATTAAAGTGGCCGTTTAGGTTGCCTGAAACACGCTGAGCCCCTCATGAGCTACCTGAGGTACACACCCTTGGGCAAGTGTATCCCAAGTAGCAAAGACAGACCTTCCTTTCCTGGGGGCTGAGTGGGCAGGCAGTGAGCCAGAGCTCTGGACCAGGCATCTTAAGGCCTCTCCCCCCTCTGCCTGGTCCACTGCTGTGGGCGGGTGGGGTCTTCCCACAGAGGGTGGGGTTGGCCTTCCATTTTAGTAGAGACTCTGCCACTCACCCTGGAGGCTGAGTGGCTTTGTTTTCTTAGAGGAGGCAAATGGTTTCTGCTGCCTCTCAAGCACAAGGTTCCTGTGAACACCACAGGGAACAGAGTTCTGGAAACTCCTTGAAGGCTGGATTTGCTACAAGACATGCCAGATGGAGGTCATCCCCCAGATTGCTCAGCTCATCTCCAGGGATGCTAGCTACTGCCATCCGTGTACACCCATCTGCCATCAGGGACAGAGTAAGGCCAACGAGAACCCAACGGACTCCTGAGCTGAGCCCAGAAGGCTTTGGTGCCGTCCCACGACCATTACCGCCTTCCTCTTTTCTGACCTTAAACAGAATACCTCTCGGTGTGCAAATGCCTCCTGAAGAAATAGGAGAGGGTGGCTACGCCAATCCTCTGTCAAATCCACAAGGGTGTCCTTAGAAAGAAGCAGCTACGTTTGGGGACCACAATTTGTTTCCAAGGGGAAATACATGATATGTAAAAGTTGCATTCATTTTATACCACAAAAACAAGTTTAAAATATGACGATTTTTGAAAGCTTATGTTGAATACAGCCATGTAGCTAGTCAGCCCCATGAGGGAAGGTCTCCGTGCACATCCACCTCAGCGCTCCGCTGTGGACACACCTCCCTGGCAGAGCTGCCAGTGGGAAGCTCCTTGGGGAGAAACCTTCCAGGTGCTGAGTGAGACAAGGGGCTGGTGAGGCTGGGTTGCCGGGAGCTGTAGGGAGAAGTGGCTGGGTTTTCCTTTCTCGCTCTACAGGGTGGGACCAGTGTTATTTTTGAGGCTTTGCAAGGGTCACGCTTCCTACTACGGTTAACTACAGTCAGAACAACGCTACTTGTAAGTTAAAAGAAAATCAGGGGGTGCTTGTTGCTCATGAGCTCGGAAGGAGTCAGCACGCGCGCGCCTGAAAGCAGTGAGCATACGCGTCCTCTCTCCAGCCTGTCAATGCCGGCAGCACTTCAAGCTCCAGGAGGGTCCCGGGAGCCCCGGTTTCAGGCTGCTAAGTTCCCACAGTGGGCTCGATCCTGCAATCCTCCTGCCTCAGCCACCAATAGCGCTGGGGTCACGTGCCTGCCCCACCCGGCCTGGCTGCTAGACGAAATCTGTAGATTGGTATTTGTGCTAATTCATTTGGCTACTTGTTGTCCACAAAAGCACATAAAATGATGAACTACGGTCGCAGAATTTGTCAACTGGCTTTTCAGTCAGTCCTCAAAACCGTTTTGCCAGGATACAGAGGTGAATGCGACCCAAGGGTGGCACATAGCAGTTCTTAGTTTCAAGGCAGCATTCGGGGACGGGGGTCCCCTCTGAAGGACCCCAGAGCCAGCTAGACTGTCACTCGTAAGAAGGCTCAGTGGCCTTGGGCCCCAGCAAGCCGTTCTGACCTCTCCTGCCCTCCTGAACTTCTTTTCCTTCCTCCCCTTCTCTTTCTCCTCCATGTCTTCCTCTTCTTTAAACTGGGGCCGAGCCCATCCTCCTCCTCTAGAAGAGTGCTGCCGTTAGGACCCTCCACCGCCCTGCGCAGGAGGTGAGGCAGGACCAGCAGAGCCCTGAGTTACCAATCCATCTGTAGTGTTCTGAAGAT
The DNA here is from genome assembly GCA_004027205.1 of Ctenodactylus gundi. Classification (NCBI taxonomy): domain Eukaryota; kingdom Metazoa; phylum Chordata; class Mammalia; order Rodentia; family Ctenodactylidae; genus Ctenodactylus; species Ctenodactylus gundi. Next base: position 70,430 of record PVKB01002163.1, read on the forward strand.
GAACACCACGTCCCCTGGGTTCTCTGGTCCAGTTGCCAATCCACACACATTGGCCACTGAGCCAGGAGGGCTGGTCCTTGAGGTCTGTGTGTTCACACATCCTGTGGGAACACGCAGCTACTTTCCATTTTGTCTTTGTTTTCTTTCTTTATTTACACTTAGATTAATTCACCTTACAGGAGTAAAATATTCTACTTTCAAGTAAGTCCCTGTTGATTTATATAGTCACATTGAGTTTGTCCACTAACAATATTGATCTTTCATTATTTTCCTATCTTTGAAGTTAGCCATAATGTCTTTGTGGTTAATAAAGGACTTCCGTATTAGCCTCAATTAGCTTTATTACTTGTCACTGTAAATTTAGGATTATTATTTAAATATTGTCTTTGTAAGGACTAATTCAAGGAAAAGATCAATAAGTCACACCCTAGTGGCCTTACACAGAATGAGAAAAGAGAAGAAACAGGCTCATGTGGCTTCGACGCGGCCCTGGTTCCCCCGCCACCTGCCTCCTTTCCGGCCACAGAAGCAGGCTGGATTGGGAGCTGTGCGTTTTCGGTGGGTAGGTGGCCAATGAGTGTTTTACCCACAGCACCTTCTTCCCTGGGCCTCCCCAGGGAGAGCAGGAGATCACAATAAAAACTGAGGAGCTTTAGGCTGGGCCTGGCGGTGCAGGCCTGTAATCCCAGCACTGGGGGAGGCTCAGGCAGGAGCACTGCAAGTTCAAGACCAGCCTGGGCAGCTCAGCAACTAGGCAAGACCTGTGTCAAAATCAGAGCTGAAAATGTAGCTCAGTGCAAAGGCCCTGGGTTGGAGCCTAAATACTGGAGGGGACTGAGGGCCTGAGGAGCTTTGGGCACCGCCTTCTTCTCCTCTTCTCCACAGGATGACCCCAGTGCCTCATGGGTCCCATCAGTGTCAGCGGTAGAGCCTAGCCCAGCTCTGGGACACTGGGCTCTGCTTCCAGCAACAACCGCACAGAACAACCGCTCCACACCACGTGTTCAACAGGGAGGGAGACAGTAAAAACCTTCACTGTTTACAGGCAGAGAAACAGAGGCACAAGTGGGAAATGGACACACAGCGAGTGCAGGACAACCACCCTCATGAGCCACACTGCCGAAACCGAGCCTCCCTCAAGGCTTTGCTCCTCCCTACGGGCAAGCAGCCCCTCCCCCGCTTCCAATCACCCATGGCCCAGGTCCTAGCAGTCACCTAGCACCCCAGGTTTCCTATGTCCTCTTACAGTCATGGAGCAGCCTCTGCTCCAGCCAACCCCTGGTGTAGCAGCTCAGAGAATGCATGACCACCTGGTCTTGGAACAAGGTTAAGGTCCACAGGGACCTTCAAGCACCCCTCCAAAAGAAGGGCATTCCTTCTGCACCCATGAGGTTGGGTTGGAGCAGGGCTCTGGAGAAGGTCACGTGAGGTATTATCAGATCAATAAACTGTGACGTCTTACGAGCCTTCATTTGACACTACCAGAACCCTCAGAGCTCAGACAAGATTTCCTCTTCTACCCTGCAGCCCAGGTCACATGGTATGCTGTTTTCTGACTTCCATGACCACCCAGAACATTTTGAGAGCCTTCCACGTGGGAAACAGGGCACACCATCATCATCACTCTTATGCTCAGCCAGGATTAACAAGAAGGAAGGAAGGAAGGAAATACGCACGGATGTAGTTGTGATCCGCTTGTGCAGCCTGTGACTCAGGGCTGCCATGACACTCCCAGCCTCAGGAGATCAGCTTCCTGGTGACCTGGTGGTGTTCAACCTGCACGAACACCCAGGGCTGAACTCTTGTCAAAAGTAGTCTGGAGGCTTGCTTTTACTTCCTTGTTTACAGCCATTTGCATTTTGATCACTTAAGACTTCAAGGAGACACAAAAGGACAGCACTCCAAGGTCCCCTCTTCTCCTTGTAATTCATTTGCATCAGCAAATCTGCATATAAATGGCAAAGCCAGGCACAGGCTGGCTCCAGCCCTCATCCCAACCTCCTTCCCAGTCCCCGTAGCTGTGCTGACATCAATCTGCACTTGCCTGTTACCAAATTAGAGCCAGTAATTGAGCTTCCAGCTGGCAGCAGGAGGATGAGGCCATGGGCTCCTTGCCTCTTCGGGGGGTCAGAACTCTTGCTGGTGAGGGAGGCAGAACAGCAGACGGGGTCCTCCTGATAGCCAGCGGCATGCTGGGTATCACTGGATGGTGCCCCTGGTGCCCTGGCCAGGGACTCCTGCTTGGCTGGCCAGCTGGGGCTGTCTCCCAGGCAACGCATCCCAACACATCAGGGGCTCTCTCCAGATGAGCTCTGAATTGGCAACTTAGCAGAAGGCGAGTTCTCTGCTGTGTTTATGGGGTGTACTTATCACATTTCCACAGACAACATAAACATAATTTTAAGTATCAAACATCTTTAATGTCTTTATTCCTCAGGAAGTGACAGTAAGCGCTCCTCTATTAATGGGCTGTTTGCTGTAAGGAGGAGATAAAGCGTCCATTCTTCTTGGCTGGGCCAATCAGCGTGGCACACTCAGGAGCCCGAGCACCCATCTCAGTGGCCTGCTCTTTCTTTGGTGCTAATTTAGAGTCATGACACCTCGCACTCACACGATGCCCTTCAAATTGAGCCTAATTCAAATCCCGGCTCTAAAAACAAGGCCCATTTCTTCCTCCTTCCTGTTACGGGGGCTCTTACTTCCTCGCTCCTGCTGTCCCAGATCTTGAAAACTGCCTCTGCAAAGCTTCTCGGCAAGGTCAGTCTTGTAGTGAGAAGGTCAGGCTGTCGGAACGGCCACGAATGGAAACACCCAGGAGCCAGCTCTTGGGCGGAGCAGAGAGGAAGGCCAACTCGTTTCTGTAGCTGGAACTGCCTGCCTGAGAGCTACGGAGGGCACAAAAGTGGCGGGCACCAGGGCTCCGGCTCTGCCGCTCACCTCTGCTTAAACATGGCCCCTATGGGGAATAAACTGCCTGTTCATTAGGAACGCAGCCACAATTCAACTCTGAAATATTGCTGATCTTCAGCTCTAAGAGGTAAATAGGCACAGAGCACCTGCGTCCTTCCAGAGGAGGTGCCTAACAGCTGAGCTGACCCACAGGTGACACAAAGGAAGTAAGAACCGAGGTCAGTGTCTTAAGAAGCAGTGACCACACCCAGAACCGCACCCCATGCTCTCAGTGGTATTTACCGTCTCCACGCAAGGCTCTTAAAAGATCTTTGGCCTTCTGAACAATATTCTCAGCGATGTGATCTCAGGAACGATATACAATTTATATGGAGGACTCTCAGTGTCGCGCTCTAACACTGCCATAGACCTAAAGGAATGGGATTGTCTGCCACTGCCAGAGACCTACTCAAGGTTTTGCCCAGGGTGAGCCAGGGGCACACCATCTGGAAATCAGCCGCTGCTACAGGCCAGTGCTGTTCTCCTGGCAGGTCCCCCTACGCACCCATGAGCTGGGGCCTGGGTAGGGAGATGAGGTGTTCACTCAAGGTGCCATGGGTAGTGGGTGTCGTAGAACAGGGTCACAGTCCTTAGAATCAGAAAAAGGAAAGTCGTTCACTACAGGGCTACGGGAAAATTACGCATGACCTCATCTGCAGTTAGGTTAATGTCACCAGCTTCACCGTTGGCCCCTGAGTCCAGGAGGAATGCATGAGGGGCCCGGGCCATGGATCCCGGGGACCCATGAGACAGCAACCACACCCTGGACTCTGGGGACAGATGACTTGGTGGCTATGCATGCACCAGTGAGCCCAGCCTCCTGCTTCACTTCCCAGGCTACACGGGCCCATGTCCTTCCCACTTCCTAGGCAGCACGAGTCCATATCCTTCAACTTGCAGCAGGGGTTAGTGATGAGCAGGCTAGGAATTCTGGGTACTCCTATGACCACTCACACATAGAAGCAAAGAGACACCATACAAGGCACTCACACACATAGTGGCACAATGCATACACACATACATGGGTGCATATGCCCATGCCTGTGCACACAGCACACATCCCTACAGACACACATAACTGTCATCATCAGAGTCTATTGGAAACTCACGGCTGAAGTCATTGGTTCTTATCAGACTGAGCTCCCTTGGGACTTATTCAGAGGGTCAGACACTATGGTCACTGGGAGACTGTGGAGTCTGAAAGAACTAGGATTATGGGCTGGCCCCTGGGAGTCCAGGTTGTCAGGACTGAGCGGAAAGTTCTCAGTGAGGACCCTACACTCAGGGTGTCAGGCCCAGATGAATCAAGCCCGGAGACCAGGACCCTGACCTTGGACATGCCATCTGAGGCGACTCCCAGGAGCCAGCCAGGTGATTCACGGGAAGGGACAGAACAATCTGTTACACTGGGTGACATGAGCCTCCTACCAGCCAGGTTTCACAGGATGGTGGTTAGGATCTAGGGCTTCTCTCATCCCAGATCACTGATCCAGAATTAGGTCTGCCACTGCACCCAGCACCCAGTGCCTTGCTGGGTGCCACCTGGCAGAGAAAGTCCACCTGACTCTCTGGGACAAGAGAGAAGAAACTGAGCTGGGGCCAAAGACCCAAATGTCACCCGAGGCCTCAGCTTGCAGGCCTCTGAAATGGACTTGAGGACAGGCCCTTCTTCAAGGAGAGAGTGAGACGTGAATGGCGCGAGGCTGGAGTAAGAAGAGCTGGGGCGCCTCCCCCTTTCCCCCGATCCTTTGTACCCACCCTGGGCTCTCCGCAGCAGTGGGGGAGAAGGGATGGCGATGTATCTCCCCTTGCCCTGGCTCCTCTTAGAGAAATCAGGTTCAGCTGTTGCTCAGAGCATCCACAGGGAAGTGGTGAGCCAGGGTCACCTGGCCTAACCTGGCCAGGCCTGGTTCCGGAGCCGACACATCCTCCATCCCCATGTCTGACTCCACCCTGGTATCCACAAAGTGTTGTTACCTGTCTGGGTTTGTAGGTTCCTCTGCTGCTGTCCTCCCGGTGATCTGAGTGGGGTGAAAGGCGCACATCTGCCAGCCCGCTAACTGTGTCAGGACCACGGACAGCACGTGCGACTGCTCCAGCACTCTGGGCTTGCTGGACTCCAGCCTGTCCTCAGTGGCAACCCACCCTCTGGCAGCCTCCGTGGCAGCTCCACCAGGTTCACTGGCTTTCATATTGGCTGTGCCCTTGGCACCACATCGAGACTCAAATTGGCGCATAGGCCTACCCCATATGATTATTTCCTTCTCGTCTTAATCACTCATTTCTTTACATGGCTCCTGGTCAAAGAAAAGGTGCTTAGGGGGTCCTCTGTGGTTCTTCTGTTTTCCTGATGGTTCTGCTGCTGCTGCTGTCGTGCTTGTCCCAGCTCTATAGCCAAGGGAGAGTCCCAGAACGATTCTGCAACCAAGGCTGGTTCCTGTGCTGGCTGAGGTGGCATTCGTCCTTCCCTGAGAAAGGACACTGGGCTCTCCCCGCCCCCGGCAACCTCAGCCTCGTGGCAACACACCTCTTCTGCGCTCGCTGCGGAGGCTGTCCCCTCCCCAGCTCTCGCCCATCTGAGGAATCTTGGGGCAGGTCCCGGGACAGTCTGCCGTCACATGTCAGCACGCAGGTGACTCAGCAACTTGCACGTCTTCCCCGAGCTGTGCCCGGATGTTGTGCAGACCGGAATCGCTGCTGCAGCCTGTGCCCCACACTGCTGAACGAATGAAGGAGCGAGCTAACGGATGTCCGAAAGCCTTCCAGACAGGGGAGAAAGGGGAGAGAGCTGGACTGGCTGGCGCTGACGATCGCAGTGTCTGAAACAGCTCAGGAAGGCAATTCAGTTCCGATCTCTCCCAACGGATGTGTTTTCTACTTGCCCACCAGCACAGAGCACCCACTAGTGCAGGTCCCTAAGAAAGGAGCCTCTCAACAGGACCGCAGAGTTTAATTAAAACGAAGGCCCAGGCGTCAGGTAGTGTCTGCCCCAAAGCAGCAGGAGCCTTGGTGACCACAGACTCTTGTCCACCGGCTGGCATTTCATTAAATATTAGAAATTGATCTTTTTAAGTAAAAGATAGCATAACGTATTATTTTGGCTTTAGAACGTTCCCAGGGAATTTCTGCACGCGCAGGCCTCAGAGGACGCCCCTCCATTCCTTTTCTCCTGTTCATGTCACCCTCTTCCTTCCAAGTGGAGAACACTGTTTCACTTCTCTTTTAGCTTCATGTTGTCTCAAAAGTCAGTTTTTATCCTTTAAGGTCTATACGCTTTTCAGTTACCTCCTCATGGGATGGAAACTCCAGTTACGGAAGTGGGTCAGAGAGGTAACCAGGACCCACGCGGCGCTGGAAGTGCGGGTTTTAAATGGCAGGGGCAGTGCTGTGCTCAGAGGAGCCCATGTTTCTGTCCCTTTGCAGGGGAAGATACTCTTCAAGATCTGTCTTCCCTGCAGGCGATTCCCAGGAACACACACAGCAGGGGCAGAGAGGAAGAGAGTGGTGGCCTGGGGAACTCAAGGGCAGCTATCACCTGAGGCACTGGGGCCAAGTCCGCCCGACCTACCCTGCTTCCTCGCTGGGCCCAGGAGATATGGCCTTAGAGGGCAGAGAGTCCTGGACTAGCAGCTGGGCACCAGGGGCCAGCGCTGCAAATGGAGCCACTGCAGGCTGGGCACCTTTCTACCCAATGGCTGATTTCCTTTTCAGAAAACAAAGAATAACAACAAAGGCCAAACCTTGAACAGCTTGAAGTTTTTACTTACAAAGAGAGACAAATGTCCTCACAGTTCCTCAGGAGCAAGGGCACGGATAAGCACCCCTGACTCCATATGTAAAGTGGGGAAGAAAATGCCATTCACAGCAAACTATAAAGCAAAGCACCAGAGGAGCACGCCGGCGCTTGTAACCTGCTAGGTGACCTCAGTGCTCTTGAGTCAGTACCACAGCGGCCACCTCCAGGGCCAGGAGCAGCACCGCAGGGGCTGTTCCAGAGAACCCCAGTACTGACTCAGGGCATTAAAGTAAATGCCCAGCCCCACCTTTAATCTGTAGTAAAATCACACCAAGATGGATGAAAGACCTAGATGTGGAAGTGGAACCATTGAGTCTGCTGGCAGACAAAACAGGAAAGACGGCTGCAGACACGCGCAGAGGCAAGGACTTCTCAGTACCTCATCACAGCACAGAGCAGCAACAGAGTCAGCAGTCAGGACTGTATCAGATTAAAAGGGTTTTGCATAGCTAAAGAGACAATCAACAAAGTGAACAGAGAACTGATGGAATAGGAAAAAGTTTTGCTACCTGGTCCTCAGACAGAGGCTAATATTGCTAATATTTTTTCTTTCATTTCATTTCTTTTCTTTCTTTCTTTTATTTGAGACAGGATCTCCCTCTATAATTCTCTATAGCTTAGTCTAACCCTGAACTCTCTATGTAGCCCAGGCTGGCTTTGAACACACTGTAATAATGCTCCAGCCTCAGACTCCTGAGTGCTGGAGTTTAGGACACCACCATATCTGGTTCGTGTGGTACTGGTGAATCAAACCCAAAGCCTGTGCTTGCTAAACAAGGGCTGTGACCACTGAGCTAGGTCCTCATCCCCAAGAGGGCTAATACCTAGAACATGCAAAGAACTGGGGAGGGGAGCCTTCCAAAAATAAAAGATTCAATTTGAAAATGGGCAATCGAAGTAAACAGACTGTTCTCAGAAGTCCAAATGGCCAATAAATACATTGGAAAATCTTCCTCATCTTTAGCCTTTTGAGAAATGCAAATTAAAACAACACTGAGGTTCCATCTTACCCCAGGAGGAGTGGCTTTTATCAAGAACTCAAACACCAACAGATGCTGGTGAGGGATGAGGAAACTTCCACATTGTTGGTGGGACTATAAACAGATACAACCATCATGGAAATCAGTATGGAGAGAATAGACAATCCAATTGACCCAGTCGTACCTATTCGGAGCATCTTTTCAAAAGAGTTGCAGCCATCATATAACAGAGAAACATGTGTACCCACCCATGCTTACAGCAGCACAACGCATGGCGGCTAAGTCATGGAAGCACAGACATGTTCACCAGCAGACCAGCAGACGAAGAAAATAAGGCGTAAGTGCACGACAAGACGCCACCTGCTACACAGGCAAACCTGCGTCGTCTGCAGAGAGGTGGAGCACCGTGAGACCGTTCTGGTTAGTGAAGTGAATCAGATCCGGAAGCTTAACTATCTCATGGCTTCTCTACCATGTGAAACCCAAAGGATGAAAAAAAGAGCCACATAAGAGGGACGGGAGGAAGCACAGGGACAGCCCTGCGGGGCGGGAGAAGGGAGGAGGGACAGGTGAGGAGGGTGGGAAGGGAGGGAGGGAGCAGAGCGAGGAAGGCGAGCCGTGTTTACACACCGCTCCCTCATGTTGAGTGTAACTACTATGTATCACTAATAAAAAGAAGGACTTTTGGGGAAAATAAAATAAATGTCCGCCTCTTTTTCCGCGAGGCATCCTTAACTCCCACAGGCCCCTGTGCTCAGGGCTCAGCGTTCCCCAACTGGCCAGACTCCAGCTCTCTGCACTACCGTGTTATTTTTCACTGAGTCAGATCTGGGTCCACTTGCTGTTTTATCAGAACGAGGTGCCCTAGAACTTGCCACCTGACTCCAGTTAGAGGCCTGATGTGTCAGCCCCAGCTGTAAAAACCAAAGAACCCCTGTAGCTCGCCCGAATTCAGCCTCTCTGCACGCCTGGGCCAGGTGGGGCGGCTTCCTGCTCTTCCCCTCACCAAATGTTTGGTAACTTGATGACTAAAAAGGCAGTTCTCATAGTGGGCTGAGTGTTCGTGTCTCTCCAATGCACGTGGTGAAACCATCTGCACCCAGGTGATGATATTAGGAGATGGGAGCTTGGGGAGACAATGAGGGCACAGGGTGGTGCCTCAGGGACGACAGCAAAGCCTGCCAACAGCTCCTGTGCCCGCTGTCTCCACTGAGGAAGCAGAGGCCAACTGGCCACCACCTAGAGGGGGGCTCTCGGCAGAACCTGGCCATTGTGCTGCCACCCTGGTCTGGGACATCAGCCTCCAGAACTACCGATGGGAGAAGGGACTTTGCACCACGGACAAGTCACTCTCCTTGTCATGGCAGACCAAATTGATTAAAATACCACTAGCACGACCAAAAGCAGGAATTTATGAATGATAAGTGTGCATGAATACTACCTTTAAGGATAAACAAGCCAGGCCTAGTGGTGTGGACCTGTCATCTCAGCAGAAGGAGGCTGAGACAGGAGGACCACAAGTTTGAGACCAGCCTGGGAAACCTAGCAAGATCACGTCTTACAATACAAATAAAACAAATAAATCTATAAAATACATATATATCATTTGGCTGCTGAAGCCCTGAGCTTAATCCACAGCCCCCCCCACACACACACACAGAGATAAAGCAAAACCTTTAATACTGTATAAAATATAAGGCAGGAAGTGTCACTTATTTAGCCAGTAATTATGGAGAACCTACTATGCGCCAGGCGCGGTACAGGGGCTGAATGCCCCACTGGGTACAGCTGGGCTGCAGGATGGCAGCAGCACACGAGGACAGCCACACCCTGTGAGAGGCACAAGGTCTTGGGGGAGCCACAGCGTACGATGAGGAGGAAGGGCCACAGGGCGGTTTGGTGGGGGTTGGGGGTCTCTAGGCATGTGGCACTGTGTGTGGACTGCCCAAGGGCCTGGACTGGCCACAGACTGGGCGTCCTGGTAGTGAACCAGGAGCCATTTCTGGCCCACACAGCTTGGCAGCTGAGAGTAAGGATGGGCAGACGGGAGAAGGTGGTCAGTCTAGTACTTTAACGGCTACCCAGAATTGGGACCCGCCTCCTCCAGCCGGCAGCAGGGCCCAGAACTTCTGCCTGGGTGGGGACCACGGCCTCTCAGACAGCACTTGCTCTGAACTAAGTGGTTTGTGTGGGTCACCCAAAATTTCACGCATCGGAAGCTTGATCCCCGTGTGGCAGTGCTGGCAGGAGGCAGAATATGCACAACGTGGGGTCCAGTAAGAAGTGATGAGGTCTCCAAGGGAGACTGACGCCCCTCCCTCCTTCTGCCATTCTGGGTCGCCACGTGACCTCCCCTGGCATGCCTTCCCAACACGGATCCATCTGCCCTGTTGTGACCCAACCAAGGGGCCGCCTCGTGGGGGGGCTGAACAGGCTTGAACTTCCAGCCACCAAGAACGTGGGCAAAAGAAATCACTCTTCTTTGTAAAATACGCAGCCGCAGGTTTTCTGTGATATCAGCACAACCCAGAGTAAGACCCGTCAGGTCCCAGCCTCCCTGGGCCAGGCCGTGGGACAGCCGTCCCGCTGGGCAGCACCACGTTTCCCCTCTGTGCGGAGCAGAGGTCCACAGAGAGGGGCTGAAGAGATGAGCGGGAGGAGTGGGGAGGCAGCGCCCAGGGCAGAGCGGACACAGCAGGTGGCGGCGGAGGGGCTAAGGCAGGAAGGCGGTCTGGGCAGGGTCGGCCTCCTGGGTGATGGAGGAGCCGTCGTGGTGTCAGGGCACAGGGCCTGGAGTGCTGCCTGCTCCCCCTCGTGGACCCTCACGGCAGCCCAGCTGTGTAGCACGAGCGGTATCCCGGCTTCACACGTGAGGAAACCGAGACAGCCACCTAACACGGGCTCACAAAACTAGCAGGGGACTTTCAGCGAGTCACCAGGTGCTGGGCCTCTCTCCCTCTCTTGAACCCAAATCCTATCCCCACCCCAAAAATGGTTTCTCCGTGGGCAACCTTGGGAGGGGGGATTATCCTGTGCCCTGAAGAAGGGGCTAGACAGGAGAGACCCCTCCGTTTCTAGAAGCAATCAGAACGATGATAACTAGCTCGGGACTAAAAAAAGGCATAATTTAAAACCAGACAAATGTATCCACGCATAGCCATCTTCTGTGCAGTGACCCCGGCCTTCAGATGGGAAGTTTCCTGGTTCTGAACACTTCACAGGAGAGAGAAAGCTGTGGTTTCCACGGCTCCCCCATCTGTTCCTGGGGATAATTACGATGCCGTCACTTTGTAGTTCTCTCCCACAAACGCGTCCCTTTCTTTTCTGGGCTGTTGCTGGGTTCTGATTCACTAAGTACGGTGCCAGCTGGAAGGCGTAATTTGTGGTTCAATTGATTTTCAGGCTCTTAGGAACACTGCTTCTCCTCAGTGTTTCTTGTCAAAAGTTACCTCTCTTTTTTTAATACATAATTTTCTTCAAAATATCCCTGAAACTCGTATCGTCTTGCCCTTGATTACTTTGCCAAAATAACACTACAATTTTTTGCCACCAGAGGAGGACAAACGAAACCTCCCTGGCGCTCAGGGTGGTGTGTGTCTCAATCCTAAGTAGCCCCTATCCTCTCTGGCAGCCCCACCTGTCCCACCTCCCAGGTGCTGTGACTGCTCAGAGCCACAGGGACCTCACAGAGCTCGCAGAAGCAAGGAGCTAAGCAACAAAGGTGCAACAGAGACCCCTACGGGGAGAACCACAGTGTGGAGCCGGCAGAGGGGAGGCACCGCCCAGCGCTGGCTCGAATGCCTGGGCTACACCACGTGTATCAGGAGGAAGTTGGCTCCGCGCGCAAGAGGAGCCCATGAGCTGCATTCTGAGTCAAGAGAAAAGCACATGCAAAGGCCCCAAGACCAGGAAAGGAAGTAACAGTGGAGCACTGTCAGGAACACGGAGCAGGACTAGGGTAAGGGTCATGTGCCAAGAGGGAAACCCCCAGAGAAACCATAAAAAAGAACCAAAAGGCACCAAAGCTCTTATCTGGATGCAGCTTAGACAAGCAAGCCAGGAGGGTTGTGCTCTGTGGCCTCACAGGGTCAGGGCGACAGGAGCTCTGGGCAGGAACGTGGCTTCAAGTCCTAGATGGATGCCAGCTCCGTGCGTCACCCCCAGTCAAGGGCTCCCTCCAGCCTAGAGCTCTCCAGAATCAGAAGGTTCTCAGCTACCACGGTAAGGCTCCCTGGTGAAAGAGCAAGGGACGGTCAGTCGGAGGAGACCGCACCGTCACGGCACAGACGGCATGGGGGCAGGTGGCGGGCAGGCACGAGAGCCACCAGGAGCCGCGTTGTCCTGCGGCTGCTCTTCAGGGGTCGCTCTTCACTGCAGGTGAAAAAGCCTCTAAATCACTTTTGGCTGAAGCAAGGCCAGAGCCCTTCCCGGGCTTCAGCGGGCAGAGTGCTACTGCTCCTTGTGCCAGGGACACAGAGTTGGGTATCAAGAGAATCCAGCTTTGGTGACAAGTGCGGATGAGGCCGGGTCGTGCGGGAGAGGCAGGGCCTGGCACCACGCAGGGCACAGGGTGGCCAGAAGTATCCCCGGGGTCCCTAGAGCAGGACCCGAGCTTGCCTCGGCCTGAAGTTTCAGAGGATAAGCCATTGGCATCACTTTCAGGGGTCCTGTGAGATACCAGCAAGTGACCTCTGCCTCCGAAGCTGGGCCGCGTTCGGTTTTTCTCTTTAGGTCTCTGCCCTCCTCCTTCGTCCTGCTCCCCTCCTCCCCACACTCCGACTCCTCTTCCTCTTTCTCTTGGTCTCTCTTTTCTTCTCTCTTCCACCTGCCAGAAATGTGTGTCCTGTCATTCACCATCTCCCTGGAGACCAGCTGGGAGGAACAGACACCAGGAGACTACACACCGGGTGTGGGCACCAGCTGCCCGGAGCTGCCGTACCTCAGGCAAAGCTAGGCACTTACTCTCTCTAACCGCTGGAGGCCACAAGCCCAAAGCCAAGGTGTTGCCAGGACCACAGTTCCTTCGATACTCCAGGGTGAGAAGCCCCATGGCCTCTGCCTCTTTCTTCACCTGGTGTCTCCTGGAAACCTTGGCTGTGTGGCTCTAATCTCTGTCCACAGCATCATGGCCTTTTCTTCCCTTGGATTTAGGAATGCAGATCACCTGAACGACTCTGGGACTCTGTCCACACTTTTCCGGCCTCCTCCTCCCATTAGCCATGTAGTCAGTGCCTACAGGCAGCTGTGTCCGGCCCAGTGGTGAGCCCATAGGGGCCTGACCAGCACACCTTGCTCTGTGTCCACCCTCAGCCTCGGAGCTCAGCCTGCAGACTGGTCTGCTTGTTCCAGGCTCTGAGCAAGTAAGTTGAGTAGATAATTATTCAGAGACCAAGCTCAGAGGCCCCGGCCACTGGAAGGCCAACGAGACATGAGCATTTCAGTTTCTCCAGGACCAGGTGCACACTGGAGCTATCTTTATTCCCCGTCAATGGCTTAAGCCCCAGACCCCACATTGCTCAAGCCTCACTGGTTAGACATCCTAAATCATTGTGCGTGTGTGTGTGTGTGTGTGTGTGTGTGTGTGTGTGATGGCCAAACCCAGGGCCTCACGCACACCTGCAAACATACTACCACTGAGCTACAACCCCGGTTCATCTTCCTGGAGTGCTGGATAGATTTGCAGTTAACATGCTTGTTAGTTGATGGTGCCAGTCAGCTGCATGCTTCCCAGCTGGGCAGTACGCAAGGCAGTGTGGACAGGCGGTGCTGGGCCTGGGAAGGCAAAGCGCCCACAGAGGGAGACCGTCTGGTAGACTGAGGGGCCCCGGTCAGTTAGTTTCTATCTGCAGTATCCCCAAAGCCTCTCTCTCTTGGGTTGTATACGGGTCTCGCTGCTGGTGGGAGCTGAGGCCCCCTTGGGAGGGCGGATCACTGAGATTACTGAGCATAGGAGGGATTGCAGAAAGCGGGGAGGTCACCCAGGAAGGGTGCACTCCTCCCTCAGCTCTGCCCCACATTCGGACCTGGAACAGCTCTCCTCTGACAGAACCTTCCAGCACTGCCAGCCGCCCATGAGTGAACTGAGACTTTATGAAGCTGTGAGCTAACACAAACCCTGGCTCCCTGGCACTGTGGGTATCGGATGTTGTGTCTGAGCAGCGAGAAGGAGTTCGGACGCGGGCTGCGGGCAGGAGCTCGGCTTCAGACCTTGTACGCGAAGGAAGAGCTAGCTTGGCTTTTCATCATCCATCTCAGCTCCCAGCTCCCAGGAGACCTCCTCAGCCCCAGTATCTATGCCTCCTCAGGCCTCTCTGGCAAGCCCAGCGCAGCACTCACGATCAGCATGTGTCCCCTGCACGGATGCACTTCCTGCCACTCCACCCCCAGCCTACATCAACGCCGTAACTCTACCAAAATCGCATTAAAAAAAAAAAAAGTTCTTCACCTGGGTTTTTTCTTTAAAAAGCATGAGCCTGTGACATATTTCCAATACCCAGTAGGCTACGCTCTCAAAGGAAAACTAACTTTACATGCTACTGATTTTTATATGTTGACAACAAAATCTTGTATGACAATTGTTACTTTCCAAAAAGATGTGATGTCTTTTTTGGCTGCTTTCCAACCGCAAATAACATCTAAATTCCTTAATACAATGTCTGTTTTTTTTTTTCTTAAAGCACAACAATGTTAATTTTCTGTTGCTGAGTGAGAAAGTAGCACAATTTAAGTGACTTAAAAATGACCAGAAGAATGGGACTTCCAATACTGGCAGGACAGCATTTTAAACTTAAAAGCCTGGAAGTCCTTCACTGGTCCCCAGGTACCTAGCAACTCTCCACCCTGCCTGGTATCTAAAGCCAAAGAAGCGGAAACCCTAAGCACCTGCCAGAGAAGGAAAAAGTCTTACACACACACACACACACACACACACACACACACACACACGATCTCCAGTGATGCCTACATGTGAAATGTAAAGGACTGAAAGTCTGCCGGTGACGCTCCCTCAAGAGCATGTATGGCCCTCAAGGAGGAGTGGGCAGGGCAACAAAGGAATCTCAGAAATAACGATAAGCAAATGTCAGCAAGCAAGGAAACTCACCAGCCCCTGGGACTGTAAATTCCCCAGCAACAGGTTATAAGCTTGCCACTTCCTTTGTAAACTTAGATCTGTAATTCTCTCTCCCCTCTGGTCCATGCTTCCATGAAAGTTGCTAGTGCACCAAGGCAACTGGGAGAGGTGGACAATTTGGGGGAATTGTTCTCACCACTTCTCCCAAAGCTGGCTTTGTATAAACATTCCTCCTAGTTATCACAGTAAGTAGCACCCACTGATCTGGGCCAAAGCTAAGTGAAAGAACCTTTAAAAAATGGCCCTAACGTGACGGGTAACAGCCATGAAGACAGGAAAGACGAAATTTTCCATGTTCCTTCCACTAAGGAGGAAAGCCGTGCATATTGTATCTTTAAAAAAGAAAAAGCTCAGGAGATTCATGACTATAAATGGTAAAGAAAACAGACCAATCAATGACTCAGGACTAAAAGAGGGACACATGGTGAGTTCCTGAGTTTTCTTTATGCTTTATGTAGCCCAGATATGGAGCTTAAGAAGCCAGCAATCCAGAAATACCAATAAGCACAGACCAGAGTAAGTCCCTACAAAGCCTTCTTTCTCTTGCCAAAAGATGAGAAAAGCATCAGCCTTGATGACAGAAAATTTTGAAACAATAACTACTCACTCTAGGCAGATAATAAGGACTCACATCCACCGACCCACACCAACAAAAATCAAGTGAGAAGGCTAAGATTCCACCTCCAGAGTGTGGCTAGATGCTCCTTCCCCTCCCTATAGGGAGGGTGGCAGACGGGGCCTGGGGCAGAATCAGTACACTCAACCCCCATACAAAACAGTACACCCAAAAACAGCATACATAAATCAAAATATAATTCTAAAAATTGAGTCAAATAACCCACAGGAAGGCAGGAGAAAGAGAAAAGAAAAAGAAAAAGTAATAAGGTAGATATAAGTTCTATGATATCAACAATTAGAACAACTAAAAACGGTTTGAATGCACCGAGTGAGGTGGAGATTGGCAAAGCAGACTTTAAAAGCATGGGCCAACTACATCATCTATAAGAACAGCACTTCAGATATAACACAGGCAGGTTTTAAGTAAAGTAAGGAAAAAGATACATTACGCAGATGTCAATCAAAAGAAACCATGTTGTGACTACATTAGCATCAGATAAAGTCAACTTCTGCGCAAAGAACCAGGGATTGTACAGAAAATAATAAAAGGGCCAATCTAGCAAGATAGAACAGATTCAAATGTATATGCACCAAACAACAGGCTGAACATTATAGAAAGAAAAAAAAAAAAAAAACTGACATGATTGCAAGAGAAAACAGACAAATCCATGACTGTAGCTGGAGACGCCCAACACTTTTCAGTAACTGATAGAACCACTGACAAAATACATCAGCAGAAACGCAGAACCCAATAGCGTCATCAACAAACATGACGCAATCAACACCTGCATGACATCCACCAGCAACAGCAGAATGTACACTTTCACCAGCACTCACAAAACACAAACCAAGGCAGACTACAACCTCAGACAAAAACTAACTTCCACACATTTAAAAAGTCATATCCTGTGTTTTTGGTCCCATAGAACCAAATTATACATCAATAAAAAAGGAAAGAAAACATCCAGTCATGTGGAAACTAAGCAACACAGTTTCAAATGATTGTTTGTTATGGCCTGCAGCAGCTTGGATCTGGAGCGTCCCCCAAAAGCCTCATGTTTCTAGGGATACTGTGTAGGGTTGGGAGGCGGGGCCTGGCTGGAAGCGGGGGATGTGCTTGGGGTTTGACATGAAGGGTGTGGTCTGGTTCTGCCCCTCCTCCCAGTTTCTCTCTGTACCACCATGTGGTGAGGATCTCTGCTGCTGGAGCTCTGGCTCTGGCCTGCCCCTACTCCAGCCCTGCCATGTGCTTTCACTGTTTTCCAGCCACCCACCTATGAATGGACTGTGACCTTCTAGAACTGCAAGCTACAATAATTCTTTCCTCCCTAAGTTGTGGATGTTGGGTATTGAGTCACAGCAACAAAAAAGTAGATAAGACAGGGCCTAAGAGAAAGTCTCAAGAGAAAACTTACTTAACAGAATTAAAATTGAAATAAAGCATACTAAAACTGGAGGCAATAACTAAGCAGTAGTGAAAGGGTGTTTTATAGCATAAATTTTAAAAGTCATAAACTTTAGAACAAAAATCCCAAATTGATAATGTAAGTTCCCAGCTCATGAACCTAGAGGGCAACATGCAGAACGCAAATAAACCAAAGGACAAAGAGAAAACAGGGGACAGTGACGATAAGAGACAAAAAACTGAAAAAGTGAATAAAACAAAGGCCTGATTCTTTGAAAAGATCCATAAAATTAATCAATGATTAGCTACAATGACAAAAGAAAGAAGTCACAAATTACCAACATCAGGAATGCAACAGAGGAGATCACTTGGCTCCACTGGCACCGACAAGACAAGAGAGAAAATGACCAACAACTCCACGCAGACACGTGGTGAGCTAGGGACTGATCCCGCCAGAAACACAAACTACCACAGCTCATCCAGTACGCACGACATAATCGCCACAGTCCCGCGACTATTAAGGGAATTTAATTTGTAATCTTAAAACCTTCTAAAAGCAAGCAAACAAATATTCTTCTTTTGGTGAAATCCTTCAGATGTTTTTACTAGATAATTTCACCTATTTTAAAAAAGATATTAATATAATTCCATCTAACCCTTCTAAAACAAAAAGAAAATATTTCCCAGTTCATTCTCTAACACTATAATCCTGACTTTTATATTAAAAAGAAACATTTTTAAAACTATGAACCAATTATCTTACCAAGTTAAACATAAAAAGCTATCAAAATATTACTGAAACAAATTTAGCAATGCATAAAAGAGTTTATATATCATGACTGAGTAGGATTATTCCAAGGAGTAATCAGGGAAGACTGATTCAACATTTAAAATTAGTAAATGTGCTATATCAACAAATCAAGAAAAGAATCTTGTGATCATATAATCTGATGCAGAAAAAAAGTTGACAAATTGAAAAACTCATCTACGATCTAAACTAGAAAAAAACCAGCCTCAGCAAGTTAGGGATAAAGAATTATCTCAAAGAATGTAAGTAAAAATAAATCCACATCTAACATCATAGTAGTGAAAGATTAAATGTGCTCCTCTGAAGATCAGGAACAAAGCAATGTGACCCCTTATCTCTTTTGTTCGACATAGAACTGGGGTGTCTGGCCATAGAATAAGCAAAAGAGGGGAGATTTAAACAATTTTAAATGCAAACTAGAAGGAAGGGAAAAATTATCTGTACTTGATAACGGCATCATTGCTTATGTAGAAAATTTCACAAAACCAAACAAACAAATAAGCAATTCTTAGAACTAATTAGAGAGCTTAGTCAACACACAGGGTACAAGAGAAACATACAAGAATCAATTGTATTTTTTATGTACAAGCAACGAATACATAGACACAGACTAAAAACACAGTACAATTGACAATCGTCCACAAAATGAAATTCTTGCGTATGAATCCATGAAAACTGTATTCTTTTATGCTGGAAATTGTAAAACACTTATGAAAACACCGAAGGAGATCTAAAGAAGCACAGACGCATGCTATGCTTATGGGTTGAAATACTGACCAGTGTAAACACTGTCCAATCTCTTCACATTGATAAACAATAAAATTTCCAGCAAAAAATCTCAGCAATACGTTTGCAGATATAAATATATTAATTCAAAGCATATAAAAATTCAAAGAAGCTTTTTAAAAAGCAAAAAAAAAAAAAAAAAGAAAAGAAAATAGAAAATGGCAGAAATCACGAATTTTAAGACCTACCATGTAGCTCCAGACAAGAAGACTTTGCAGTACTGGAAAGGGGAAAGGGAAATTGGACAGAATTAAAAATCAAAAATAGACCCACAAATATATGCTCAACTGACTCTTGACACAAGTACAAAAGCAGTTTAGTGGGAGAAAGATAGATTTTTTTTTATAAATGATGCTGAGAAATTGGACCTCCACATGCAAAAGTAGCAATGTTAAAGAACCTAGATTTAACTAGCATATCTTATATAAAACATAACTAAAACCAGATGTGGACTTAAATGTAGAACCATAAAATGTTTAGAATAAACATAGAAAATCTTCAGGATCTCGGACTAGGCAGAGCTCTTAGACGTGAAATCAAATACATACTCTATACATGAAGAAACTGATGAACTTAGTCAATTCAAAATTAATTTTTGTGCTAAAATTTCTAAAGAAGATGAAAAGAATAACTACATGCTGGGAGAAAATACTTGCAAGCCAGGTGTACAACAAATGACTAATATCTAGAACACAAAAAAGGACTCTCAAAATGCAACAGTAAAAAAATTGAGAATCTAAGTGTGAGCAGTCACATGACAGCAAAGAAGCTATAAAGCCAATAAGCACATGGAGAAAATGTTCAAGGTGCGCAGCCACTTTGGAATGCAAATTAAAACTGCAAATAAAATATCATCTATCCGAGCGACGGAAAAGCGTAATGCAACCCACAAACGTTGGGCGTGACAAGGGAACTGGGTCACTCACGCCCTGCTGGTAGGGGAGAAGTCCACAGGACATAGACAAATCCTCATTAAACTTCCACTACCTGAGAAGCCAGCGACAGTGCTTTTGGATATTTATCTCAAAGAAATGAAAAATAATATGCTCAAACACAAACGTGTATGGACATCCACGGAGGCGTTAATTGTAGCAGCAGAAGGTGGGACCTACCTAGGGGTGAATGACACACTTAGCGATGCATGGTACGGGCCACGTTGGAAATACTATCTAGTAACAATTAAAAGCCCTTGTCACTTTGACAAGATACATATGTGCACAAAATGCTCAACTCCAATGTAAACCTTAGATTTTGCATATATACATATTAATAAAATGGGGGGGGGGGAAGGCTGGACAAATCTCCAGAGAACTGCACTGAGTGAAAAAAGAATTTCAAACAATTAATAATAATGGATCGTGGAATGGTTAAGAGCCACCCAGGTCCCACACATCAGAAGTCTGGGCAAGGGCTACTAGGTCTCTGTTCTCAACGTCCTACTGGGCTGAACTCAAGGTGCCCCCTTAGGCTGCATCCACCAAGGCTCAGGGTCTTCCTCCAAGATGACTCAGGTTGTTGATACAGTATAGTTCCCGATAATTAAGGGGCGAAATCTCCACTTTCTACGGGCTGTTGAACTACCCCTGACCCTCTTCCGGACACTCTCAGTCTTTGGCCAGTGACCCCTCCAGAGATAGGCCACAACACGGCTGTCAGATCCCAAAGGCCAGCAGGACGGCTGAGTTCTAAGGGCTGAGTTCCGTCCTGCCCACAGAGACCTCCTGTTAATCACCTGAAAGGCAGCTGATTAGAAACCTCAATCATGTGTGTAATACCCCCCCACCGAGGCCATTTCATGTGAGCTGATTAAGAGAATGCCAGCTGATCATGTTGACACAGGCCTGCAATTCCAGCACTCTGGGAGGCTGAGGCAGGAGGACCACGAGTTCGAGGGCCACCTGGGAAACTCAGAATTTTCTAAACACTTTCTCAAAAAAAAAAAAACCCCAAACAAATAGGGGGCCGGGATGCAACTCACTGTGAAGGCCCTGCAGTGCATCTCCAGTCACCATTAAGAAGAGAGAGAGAGAGAGAGAGAGAGAGAGAGAGAGAGAGAGAGAGAGAGCACCTATTTTATATTCACAGAGTGCCCACGCTGGGGAGAAGATAAGAAAGCACTTGACAGTGGAGGCAGACATCCTGGGCCTTCATGGTCCCTGGCATCACCTGCAAGTGTGGGCGAATGAACAGCAGCTCAGCCGGCTTGCCACATCCTCCGCGCGTCCCCCCTCCTCCAGGCAGTGCGCCTACTCATCATCAGCGCACCGCAACACGTAAGGAAAGTGATGTCAGCTGGCAGACTTGGCACATTTAGAGAGCTGGCTTCGACATTATCGGGGGTCAAAATTAAAAGATGAAAAATGTTAGATGAGATCGTTATTTTGAGCTTGGAGTACAGGACTTCAGTGTTACAAGACTTCGATTTCTGGCAAGAGGGGAGACAGAAAGGCCTCACCCTTCCACGGTCAGCAGCCTGTCCTTGAGCGACCGCAAGGCCAACATGGCTGTGGGCAGCGCTTCCACCGCGAGGTCAGCTCAGAGACCCCAAATTCCAAATCGGCTCAGGGACCAGCAGGGAGCTGTTGCCTTGGCTCGGCCTACCCTGGGTATCTGAAGAGGTCCCAGGTATCTTTCAGGAAGGACTCTGTTGTGGTTTGGATCTGGAATGTCCCCCCAAAAGCCTTCCATATTTGGAAGGTGACTGGATCATAGGAATTAATTGTATTGGCAGATTAATCTATTAACCATTTCACGTGCTTTTAAGAGGGAGGGTGTAGGGCCTGGTGGGAAGGGGCAGATCCCTGGGGCGTGACCTGGAGGGGTGGGTTTCCCTCAGTAGCTCTGCCCCTCTCCCCATCTCTGTTTCCTGGCCACCGTGGGGTGACAGCTTTCCTTCAGCTAGGCCCTCTGCCATGCTTTCTCCATCACCAGTGGCCCATGGATGGGCTGGGACTTCCTGAAGCTTTCTGAAACACTCATGACGGAGTGGACTGAGCCAAGGCAGCAGCTCCACGATGGTCTCCGAGCTGATTTGGAATTTGGGGTCTCTGAGCTGACCTTGGGATGGAAGCGCTGCCCACAGCCCTGTTGGCCTTGCGGTCACTCAAGGACAGGCTGCTGACTGTGGAAGGGTGAGGCCTTTCTCTCCCCCGCTTTTGCCAGAAATCATGTTGGGAAGTCTTACAAGACCGAAGTCCTGTACTCTATGCGAGCTAAATAAGTCTTTCCTCTCTTAAGTCGTGGGTGTCAGATACTGTGTCCCGGAAATAAGAAAGTGATTAAGATAGACTGCAACAAAACAGTCAAACAAGCACTGGTCTGGGTATGCCGGCAGAAAGTGGGCCTTTTCCTAACGCTGTGGTTCACTCCGGCCCCTCAACAGTCTCCTGTGTCTGTGAGGCGACTGGATGATGGTGTGATACGCGTCACTGGATGCATTCATTGATGCCTTCACACGCTGTTAGGAAACGGGGCCTCACGAGAGGGGTGGGTCACTGAAGTTGTGACCCACAAAGATACGTCCTTGCCCCTGGCTCCTCTCTTCTCTCTCTACCTCCCACCACCATGCCGTGAGCAGCTGTCCCCCACGTCAGGCCCTACCACCAGTGTTAGCTGACCATGCACGAACTGGGACCTTTAAATCGTAAGTTAAAATAAACTTCTTGTGTAAGTTGTGGGTGCCAGTGACTGTGTCACAGTGCCAAAATGTGACTAAGACACGGGTACGGTTGAGATCCAGAATATCCCCCAGCAGCCCTGTCTGTCTGGAAGGTGATTCGACCATGGGGTTAATCCACTGGTTTCCTGTGCTGCTAAATGGTGACACTTGGTTGGAAGAAGGGGACCACCCCATCACTGGCTCCCCTTTCCTCCCTCCGCTTCTCTCTTGCCACAGGAACAGCTTTTCTGTGGCTAGGCACTTCGCCACAGCAAGCAAGCTGCCCAAGCAGGGACAGGTGCTTTCTGGGACTGAGCTAAGACAAACCTTTCCTCCCTTCAGCTGTCAGTACCGTGTCCCGGAAATCAGACTGTAAACAAGACAGGCATCCGAGCAGGAGCAGAGTAGACCAGGGGTCTAACTTTCCCCCAAGATCTGAGGAGAAGGCTCACTAGGAGAATATCTGACAGAGAGAAGAATGAACTCTTGGGTAGCTGCTTCCTCGCTCATGACTTCCTCACGACTTAAACGAAGCAGAGAGCCCATGGATGAAGTCGGTGACCTCTTTTAACTGCTGAACTCCAAGTGCTGTGAGTAGCGGAAGAGGCCCTAAAGTTCTTTTGCTAAAGCTGCTCAACGTGCTAAAAAAAAAAAAAAAATGCTGGGGCCTCCTTTTTAGCTTCCAGAGTTCACTGATTGAAAAGGAAGGAAGCTCACTCCCGTCTCGTTTGGAAAGCTCTCCTCTGTGAAGCCACTACGCAAGAATTCGTGGCCCATGTTGGAGGATCAACGGAGTGAGGCAGCCATCGGAAACGGAGCTCGGGGACCTCTGCAGCAGGCCTCGGTCGTGGTGGGTACCAAGGGAGAGCCTGCACACTCCTCTGTGAGAGATCCGGCTGCTCTTCTGTGTACGCAAATGGCTTGTTAAAAAGCTCCAGCACCAGATAAAAGCTATGGGTTTATCTCTTTGATGCTCTTTGAAATCTAATTTCAAACCAAGACGCATCTTCATCCACATCAACAAAGGCCTCTGCCAGGGCGCTCCCGTGTTTTGCTCCAGGAGACGGAAATCCTTCAGGTTTGTCTCGTTCGTGCGGTGGCATCAGCCAGCTTGGGCTGCCAGAGCAAACTGTAGACTGGATGCTTACGAGGCAGGCGTTGACTTTTTAGGGTTCTGAAGCCAGTGCCAGCAAGGCAGGGTTCACTCTGAGTCTGCTTGTTGTCCTGTAGGTACTCACCTTGTCTCTGGCTTCCTGGCTTCTTTGTGCGCACTTGGGAGGAGGGACGCCGGTGTCTCCGCATACTGGGACACTGACCCCATCGTGAGGCCCCACCCTCATGACCCTATCTCTAACTCTACTTACCCCCAAGGACCTTGACTCCTCCCACCGTCACATGGGAACTGGGGCTTTAACGGGTGAGGCTGGGTGGGCCACATTCAACCCCTAACAAGGGTGGGGCTTGTACTGTTTTGTGTTTTTCTTTTAGAAGACAAAATCTCACCAGACCTGGTGGCGCAGGCCTGCAGTGCTAACACTCTGGGAGATCGGGGCAGCAGGACCACAACTCAAGCCCAGCCTAGACAACACAGCAACTTAGCAAGACCCTATCTCAAGCATTTAAAAAATAAAATAAACAGAAAATGGGCTGGGGATGGCTGTAGCTCAGTGTGCGGGCCTTGGGTTCTATCCCCAGCACCACAAAGGAGAACAAGAAGATGAAGAAGAGAAAAGCCCCCCGAGCTTGGGAGGGCAGGAAACATGCCTGTCCTGCTCGCCTCCTATTTGGCAAAGGCCTGACCCTAGAGTGGTGCCTGCTGTGTGCAGTGATTCAGCAAAAACTGGAAAGAAAAATCAGTGATGAGTGGATGGATAGAAGGATGAGTGAAAATTCTCATCTCCATTTCAACACAGCCCTTCGCCCCATCCAGGCGGGACCTGACGGCTTCTCTACACTGTCACCTGCTCCTTCACCCAAGACCCCTGAGCATGACTGCGAACCTGGTGACCGCCAGTGCCTGTGGACTCTGCGGGACATGTGATTCCCTCCCTGGGCTGATATTGCAGGCCTGAGGCTTGAGCGTAATCTACAAAACCATGTCCACGCTTAGACGCTGAGCTGCAGGAGACAGCCCCGCCCAGGCTCACCCGCACAGATGTCAGCAGGTTTCCTGAGGACACGGGAGGCTTCTCGAAGCATGGCGGAGCTCATGTCTGTGTCCACTTCGCAGACCCACTCCCAGGCAGCTACACAGCCCACCTCCCCTAGCTGTGGGGTGCTGTGTGCAGCTAGTTTATCTGTTCACCAAACTGATCTTCGCATTTTGCTGCTTGACTTTGAAAGCAAGAGATCTCTAATTTCTTCCAGCCCCACATGAAGAATGACGCCTGAGAAAGTGTCCTCGAGGAGGTGCTGGTGACCAGCGTCCTCTGCAAGCGCCCGCAGCCCTGACTGACCACGCACACCAGTGAACCCAGTGACCGCTGCTGCAGGCTCCAAGGGCTTGAGAGCTTACGTGCACATTTACGGCCACAAAGGCCAGCACTCTACCGTCCACTGTCACTGCAGGGAGGCCACTGCATGGGGAGGTCCTACTTCTAATCTTCCACTGTGGACTTGCACAGCCTCACGGGAAGCATGATTGCACCCATAGATCTTGGCTTCCGTATGTAGGTCATGGCACTAACCCAGTCCTCCTTACCAAGCAAGGCAGACCTTAACGTCCTCTGTGCTCCTGGGTGACGCTAATCTTCCCCTGTAGGAGGCCCTGTTTGCTGAGAAAAGGAAAAGGAGCAGAGGGTTCGCAAACATTCCACTGCTGGGAGGGCAGAGATGAGCTGCGATGCCCACGGGGCAGAAACAATCTGTTGTTTGTGAGCTCTGCCTCGGGCTGGATTTCCCTGCACAAACTCCTTTGTTTACCATGGATTACTGTACACGCATGCAAGCACAAGTCCACATATGATGGAGAGCACACATGCATGATCCTGAGTGGGACCAGGCACCCAGCCACCTGATGTGGCCCAGGGCCACGAGGCCTGGCCCCTGTCCTGCAAAAACTTCTTCATCTGACAAGAAAAACAGACAGGTAAATGGCACGGATCCCTGCGGTCAGTGCTGAGAATCAGCCCAAGACTGTGGGCCAGTGGCACTGCAGAAGCAGATAAGCAGATACTTGTGAAACCATATGTTTTTGTTCAAGATAAATAAACGGACCAACATCACGAGCCTGAAAGAGAATGACTTTTAAGGAAAAACAATAAAAACTCGATTTCTTAACAAATAACTGTCTTCAAGTACTGGACAACATGCAGCTGGAACTTGTGACTCTAGAGAGAAGAGAGACCAAAGTGACAAACGCTACAACCTCCAGCTTATACCCAAGAGACAGCTCCGAGGAAGCAGGGTGGGAGCCAGGCAGGGCAGGGCGGAGGAGTGGAGAGGGAAGCAGACATGCAGACAGCCCTGGAGAACTGCAGGGGGCAATGTGAGGACTGGCTCAGTGGCAACTGCCTGGTGAGACTCCAGGACGCCAGGGAAAGATCGCCTAGAAAGCCGCAGACCCAACAACTCCCAGGGCTCTCATGGGGCTGGGAGCATTTGGTGCACTCTTCAGAGTGAAAGACCCCGGGATACACAAGGCCTTGGATAAAATCCTGAAGAAGGCTGCACCTTAGGGATGGCTCAGCTAGGCCTAGAGCAGCAGCTACACTTACAAACTTCAGAAGTAAGTGCCGAAGAGCCAAAGTGTTGGACAAACAGCTGCACCCCAGAACAAAGTCCATCACCCTTTTAAGAAGCACAGCAGAATCCAGCACTCAAAAATGACAAATATGCCATGGTTGGTATTCAGAAAAAAATCACAAGACTTATGAAATATTACCTATAACCAAGAGAGAAAGCAGGAACTAGAAACAGACCTCAGAATGGCACAGATGGCTCCAACAAAGGCCTGAAAATGGCGATAAAAAACACGACAAATATGTGCATAGATGTAGAGGAAAGTATGAACATAACGAGAAGACAAAGGGAAAATACAAACAGAAATTTCAAAAAATGCAGTATCTGAAATAAAATATACATTGTACAAGATTAACAAATCAGATGCTTCAGATACAGTAATCAGTAAACTTTAAAGGCGCAAAAACTGTTAAAACTGAATTTTAGAAAAAACAGACACAATTTCTTAACTTAAAAAAAATTGGAGGGACAGGACACAAAGTCTACCTAAAGGAACAATGGCTGAATGTGTCCAGTTTTGATTTAAAATGTAAGAATCACAAATGTGGGCATCTCAACAACCCCGAGCAGAAGAAGCATAGGAAAAGCACCCCGCAATGTCTCATGATCCGCATCGTGTGGCTTCTCTGACTGCAACGAAGTTCAACAAGTCAGTAACAACACTTAGGTGCTGACCCCTCCCGAGACGGCGGTGGCCTCCAAGAGGGAAGCCTGCCCTCAGCAGCGGCCAATGGCCCTCCAGGTGGTCTGCCCCACAGGAAGATAGTCCCAGCCTTCTATGAAGTCGCCCCTACAGCTATGTGAAAACCTCGGCTCACAACCTGGACAGGCCACGGGAGCTCCTGCTCAGCCGCTTCTGGGGGAATCTTGTAAGGTGTTCGGCTCTGCTCTGTCACTTGACCCCCAATTCCATACAACCATCGCGCCTTGTGGCTTTTCAGCACTGAATCTCTTTCCCCTCTAGGGAGTTACTCCCAGAAGTGCCCAAACCTCACAAAGCTTTATTAATAAGACTGTGATAGGAATCTGAATCCGTGAGGCCATCTGGTGACTGTGCCTCCAAATCTCCTGCTGCTGGAGCCCTTATGGTGGCTCCAAGTCTGCATTCTACCGCATGGCCTGCAGGACAGCCCCAGTGGTTTAGCTGACTTTCATCCAGGCTCCTCCCATCTCCCACTGTCCCAGCTGCCTCACTGTCTGTAGGACAGCCACCGACCACTGAGACTAGATAAACACCGGGCACTGCACAGCCCCTGGGGGCCAACAGGACTGTATTTTAGACAAAAGATGAGCAGGTTTTGAAATACAGATGGGTAAGCTTTGGGTGAGACTGAACTCAAAGTTGGGGACTGGGCAGAAATTTCCATGGTCACGGTGGGTCCCAAGTGAAGGTACTATCTTTGGAGACAGTCTTGGGCTAACGAGGTCTGTATGAATATGTGTGTGTACGTACGTGTGACAGGGTCTCACTAAGTTGCCCAGGCTGGCCTTGAACTTGCAGTCCTAGCACAGCCTCCTCAATAGCTGGGGTTACAGATGCACATCATCAGGCCTAGCTTCTTGTTCTATTTTTCTCTTTGCTCTGCCAGCTGCCTCAGCCTCTCTGCTTCGGCCAAAGGCAGTCAGCCATATTGCACTGGATGTGAGGTTCCCACTGAACCAACTCAGACCCAGAAGAGGAGGCCAAGGGAAGGGACCTGAGGCAAAAGGCCAAGGGAAGAAGGATGGCATAGAGGGACCTGAATGGGAAACTCATGGAGGTTGGGAGGTCAAGACACACAGAAAAATCAGTGACAGCGGCCAAGGGAAGAGTGATCCTGGCCATGTGGCCATCTCACATGGCTTTTTGGGAGATGTGAGGTTTCTCAAACTTGGGCCTTGCCTGCCTCAGAGGGCGTAGATCCCCCACCACAATTCTTGTATACTCCTCGGCTACCTCGTTAAGGGGCTGAGCTCAATAATCTCAGCCCTCTGTGGTGCAGATGTGTGCCTGTAGCTAGTGATGCAGCGGCTGGTATTGCACGGCATTGTGTACGTCAAGAGAAACTGGATTAGGTTTTATTAATAGGTCTCCAAATCCTAGTAATCCAACATAGAGAAAGATTTACCACTCAGTCACACTGACTGGCCACGGCTGGACAGCCGGGGCTGTGCCACTTGGGCGCCCACCCAGGATCCCCCTCCTGGAAGCAGGACTAAGACACTTAAGGTCTTAGTCACTGTACTGTCACTGGGGCACAATACCTGACATCCACAGCTTCAAGGTGGAGAGCTCTGTCTTAGCTAACGGTTCAGACGTCTCAGTTCATGCACGGCTAGCTGCCCTCAGGTCAGAAAAGGCAATGGTGGGGAGGCCATGGCGAGGGACAGCTGCACGGTCACGGCAACCAGAGAGCGACGGGTGAAGGGGGAGCTGGTGGCAACACCACACCCTTCCGGGTCACCCCCTCCCGTGCCACACCCACCCATGCCGGCCCCGCCCACCTGCACGTAGCATCACCAGTGGGCACAGCACCCTCACAACCCAATCATCCTTCAAACACTGCAGACTTTGAGGGGCATTTTGGATCGAAACCGCAGCCGCTCTAGCTTCGGAATCCCATGACTGTTGACCTGGGAGGTCGGGAAGTGGCAAATCAGAACTGGACCTTGAGGTTTCTGCCCAGATGCAACTCGCACACACTTGCCCACCACCGAATCCCCCCAACCCAGGTGACTCCTGTCACTCCTCACCAGCCAGGCCTGTCACTTGGCTAATTCCCACCCTTCCAGCAACAGGGAGATAAAGCTGCCATGTGCACTGGGGACAGAGAGCCAGAAAAAGACACAGATGGACGTCTAGGACAGGCTGGGCCTGGCTCCACCCCACACGGCCTCCGCCCCGTACCCTGAGGGTCCTCACAGACTCACTGAGCAAACACACCAAGCAGCACCTGATGTGGGAACGCACCAGGCCACGCGTGCCTGCTGCCAAGGCTCTCCCGCCGAGGCTGTGGCTGGCAGGGCTCGGGCCTGGCTGGCTCCACTCTCTCCCATCAACAATCACTCAGGACAAAAGGCGCACTGCACCTCTCACACCTGCAGGCTGCGTGTTCTGCGGATGACGTTCTTCCCAGCAGAGCCAAAACCCGGGATCGGGTTTCTGTGGAGGTCTCCTGCTTGGCTGTCCATCCAAGCGCCTCCCAGCTTCTTGCCCCCCACGCCCTGCCTCCCGGGGCTCCTCCATTCACCAGGCAGAGCCCTCTGGACCAGCCAGCTGATCTCACTTTTTCAATAACATTTTCCTTCTGAATACTTGAAAATAATGCCAGGGAGAGTGAGGGGGACTGAGGAAGGCAGGCAAGCAGGGCGCGGGGTCTGCCCCTCGCCCTCCGGTGCAGGTGCCTGGCTTGCCCCCGCCCCCGCATTTAGCAAGGTGGTCCCTGGAAGCCCAACAGGCTTTCCTCCTCCTCCAGGAGGGAAGGCCATCTCCCTCCACATCTCTGGGATCCGCGTCTCTCCCCTTTAAGAGATCTTGCGAGTGGGTCCCAACATTTATAAATATTCAAGGCTTTCCTCAGTCCCTGACATTTCAAAATAGACCTGAAAGTGATTACTTCACACAATAAATTCAAGCAATAGGACAGTGTCAAGAGGGACTGGTCGCTGGCTTCATCGTCTCTACCAAGACGAGCAGCAGTTAAGGAGGAGGGGGCAGGCACGGCAGAAGGCCCAGGTGCCCAGGGCTGCAGCCAGGGCCAGGGAGCACCCAGACGCAGACTGGGCTGACCTCCCCAGCTAGAGGGCATGACCATCAACAGCCGGGCCTGGGGACAAGAAAAATAGAGATTAGCCCCGTCGTTCACGTGCATCTATGTATCAGCTGACGAATTCCATATTATTTTTATGACTTCTGATAAAAATGACTCCAGTTATTGCAGCTTCTTTTTTTATAATACTTTACCAGAAAGAAGCGACTTAAGTGGCTGGAGGAATGGCACAGTGGTTAAAGTATTTGTTTTGCAAGTGAAAGACCCTGAGTTCAATCCCCAGCACCACATAAGCCGGGTATGGTGGCACATGGATGTAAATCCAGCACTCAGGAGGCTGAGGCAGGAGGACTGCCGTGAGTCCAAGGCCAGCCTGGGCTCCACAGTGAGTTCAGGACCAGCCTGGGCCACAGAGCGTGACCCTGTCTCAAAAGAAGAAGAAGAAGAAGAAGAAGAAGAGACATACATACATACATGTTTTTTTCTTAAAGGAAAGAAGACAGTGTCCACAGTTGCAGCCATGAGCAGTAGCCAGTAGCCCAGTGGGATAAAGGTCCTGGGCTCTGGGCACCGAGCGCCGGCTGTGGGGAGCCCTGGGAACCGGTCCCCCGCACACTGGTTGAGGAGAAGGCAAAGAAGCGGGTCTCTGGGAAGCACCTAAGGAACGCGTAACACTGGAAATGCCCTCCCCTGGCTCATGTCTCCGAACGAGCTTTGGCTGCTGTTAAAGACATGTGTGCCATGCATACTGCAGGAAACAGCTTTTGAAAAAACAGTAAACATATTATATTCTCAAAAAAATATATGTCTACAGCCCTGGAGCTAACAACCTCATTAAGAGCACCATGAATAAAAACCACATGTTTTAAAGATGGTGGCACAGGCCTATAATCTCAGCACCCTAGGAGGCCGAAGCAGGGGGTCACACGTGCAAGCCCAGCCTAGGCAACTTAGCAACTTTATGAGACCCTGTCTCAAAATTGGAAATAAAAACATCAGCTGGGAAATAGCTGAGTGCAAAGGCCCCGAGCTTGATTCTGGGCACAAAAGAAAAGAAGAAATAAAATGGGCAGTGAGCAACCTGCATATTAGATATTCACCTACGTAATACTTCATGCTTCTAAGAACTCCTTGACTTCAGGATGGTCCCTGTGTTTTCATGCAGCCCAAACCACTCCCCTCCAGCTCAGCCGGGGCATTTGATGTCAGGAGCAGCCTGCCTTCCACATCACCCTGCCCCAGGCCCAGAAGGGACTGTCTGTGCTTGACTAAAATCTGCCCAGTTCAGTCCAGGCTCCCATCCCAGCCACCCCTGGCTTATAAAGCTCTACTGCTAAACAAAGATATTAAGTCATTAAAATGCAATAACCAACTCTCACGAGTCGTTTGGCTAATTCTATGATTCAAGGACTCATGGGCAGCCACCAGAGTGAACCTCATGCAAAACTGTGAGCCTCTGCTACCGGCCTGGCTACTCTGTGTGTGCTCTACCAGGATTGTGTCTACACCTCCATATTCCTTGCTGCACCCCAGGCCCTGAGAAAAGTGTGCGAAGAACAACATGGATCGTGGTGCTTCTGAGTTGGGGGATATATTAATGACACAAACAGATTTGAAAGACAGAATAACCCCAAAGCAGGAAGAGGCCCAAAAGAGCAGAGCAATTAGGTGGCCTTATTATTTCATTTTCTAGCTATTGTTCCAAATGTCAAAAAGAAAACAGCTGGCTCTGGCTGGCTCTGAACCACGTGCTGTGGCTGGCTCCACTTGGAAGATACCTGTCTTCAATATTTTCTCAGCAAACTCAAGAACAGTGTGATGTATTTACGTGGAATGCGAACCCAAGACACTCCTACTTGCTGGGACCAGTTGGATCTGTGGACACCCTGCCCCAGGCATCTGTCTATAGCACAACCTGCATTGGTTGCTTGGAAACGCAGGCTCTACTGACCCACAGTGGTTGTAAATATGTTTCCAAGGTAAAATGAGGGACTAGGGCCTGCATGTCTGGGTTGCCATTCCCTCCTCTTTGATGGGAACTGGTCAGGGCTCAGCAGCCACTGTCCCTGTAGCAAAACACACACACACACACACACACTCACACACACACACACACACACACACACACACACACACACAAAGGTTGAGGTCATAGCACAGTAAGGTCTTAGACTCCATCCATATTCCCAAAACAAACAAAATCACACTGGAGGGGTTTGGGGACCAAAAGCTGAGTAAGATCCAGTCTACAAGTTAGGGACCATGTGACCTTGGGCACTGATTTAGTCCTAGCAATGGATCAGCTGGGCCTGCTGCTATAGGCCTGTAATCCTGTCACTCTTAGAGGGTGAAACAGAAGGGTCACATATTCCAGCCCAACCCAAGATAACTTAGCAGCTTAGTGAGACCCTGTCTCAGAGTCAAAACTAAAAAACAGACCAGCAGCTCAGTGTAAAGGCCCTGAGTTGGATCCTCAGTGCTGAGAGAGAGAGAGAGAGAGAGAGAGAGAGAGGCATTCAGCTGTGGGCTTGTGGGAGGGCTACAAAAGGAAGATTATGGACCAGTCCATGGTGGGTGTGGGCACGAGCTCACCCAGCTGGCTATGCTGAGCGTTGGGCTACGAAGGCTGAGGAGTCAAGAGAAGAGCAGACCTCAAGTTGGGTCACCCAGAAGAGATCTGAGGTGACGACTCAAGGGCAAGCGTGTGCCTGGGAGGAGGGCCGAGGAAGCCCTGGGGTGGGCCGTGGGTGAGACAGGGACAGTGGGGAGCCGCAGAGGGCTGACTGAGGTAGCTGCTGGGGACAGTGGGATTTCTATGACTTGAGAGCCCTGGGAAACAATAAGAGGGCCACCTGAGTCACCCTGCATGTGTCTGTTGAGGCTGCTCCCTGGAATGTGGGTTGCCTGGCCCTGACCTTGCTCCTACTATTGGCTCAGGTTTCTGGGTCTGGTATTAGTTGGGGTTCTCTAGTAAAACAGAAAGAATAGAAAATTGTGTGTAAATGATGTAAGAGATTTACTCTTAGGCATACAGGATTTGCCAGTTGTAAGAATGCATAAAGGAGAGTTAAAAATGGCTGTCTGCAAGTAAGAGAGCCAGAAGATCCCACAGCTGCTCAGACAGGAAGGCGGAAGCCACACAGCAGGGCGCCAAGGACGCAGTGCCACCCCAAGGTCGAGTGCTAGAAACTCACTGTAGAATCCACAGTGTGCATCTACATGGGAAGGCTGAAGAAACCAGAGATTGGTATCCACCTGTCGGGGTGACGACGGGAGCTCTTCCCGAGAAAGGACACTTACTTCTTTCCATTTTCATTCTATCCAGGATTTGAGGCTATTGGGTCAGAGTGGGTCTTCATGTCAGTCATCCACAGACACACCCAAAAGAGCGCTTCACGGATCAGCTAGGCGTTTCTTAATCCCTTCAAGTTGACAAGGCATAACTAACCATGACCCGCCCCCCCCCCCCCCCCCCCCGCAAAAAAAAAAAGGTGATTTCTGAGCAGCTAAAATGAAGCTGAATTTAACAGAAATGCTGGAGACAGATTTAAAAGCCACAAAGCCCTGCGAGAGTTTGGAAGATCTGGGTGCAGACCCGCACCAGGGTGGGCAGAAGAGTCTGGCACGCTTCTGAACGAGGATTGAGAAGTCCTGTGGGGACGCAGCGAGGTCACAACAGTTCCTACAGGCACCAAACCCAAAGCCGAGAAGCTAAGTGGCACCTTCCAGGAATCCGTGCCATTTTCCAACCACTGTTAAAACTATTATCAGCTTGTTCATGTGAAAAATGTGAGAAATGAGATTAATTAGGATTCTCAATTTACAATCAGTTCACTAAGAATATGGACTCAAATTAAATTAACAGCTGTTTTAATTTTCTTCTCCACCTCCATGGTCTGACTTTTAATCAAGCTACAGCCAAACTCTCTTATCATAATAGAATTAGACAATGGAATTGCAGTTCACACGGCAGCTCGGCACAGACCAGCTGACCTCTCACCACAGCACAACAGAGTGAGCGGCACCACCTGTAGGGGCTGCAGCATCCAGCATAGCCCAGAACAGCAGCCACGCCAGGTGTGGCTCTGTGGCCAGGGCGAGGAGGCATCAAACCTTAATTTACCTCACTGACTCACACTTACCTAGCTGCAGGTGGCTAGCACCCACCTCAGTGGGTGAAACAGATCTTGCGTTTGGCTGCGGGACATGCGGCCATGGGGTAGCACCGTGTATGTCGCTGACGCCAGGAAGGCAGAGTCTCAGGCTCCACCCGAGACCTGGGGAGCCAGAACCAGGGTTAAGCAAGGCTCCCGGGTGATGCGTGTGCACATTCAGCGCGAGATGTTCGGCTCCGGGGAGCTCCCGACACGCACGCACCACACTCCACCGGCCATAGGGTGCCTCACGCCATCATCTCGCCCAGCGGCATGTTCCAGGGCCTCAGGCCAGTCTGCCCTGGCTCTGCTATCTGCAGCTGGCGTTACGTCTGTGGCAAGCATCTCTCCTGCCTAACCTTCCTTCACACACCTTGTGCAGGTGCAGCTCACCCACAGAGCACAGGCTGGGCATGGGCTTGAAGCTGGGAGGGCTCTTTCAGCCAGGCAGTGGGCAGGTCAGGAAAACTCAATTCTACTGTCGCTTTGGGTCTGTCTAGAAATTCCCTTGGGATCAAAGGTAAAGAAGGGACTCTGGTAGTGGAAAAAAAATAAGCCAGGCATAGTAGCATGACCTGGGATACCAACACTCAGGAGACGGAGATAGGAAGGTACTGGGTTCGAGTCCCGCTGGCTACCTAGTGAGCTCTCTCAGTCTCCACCTAAATCTCTCCCTAGGTGTGCTCAGGCAGCCCCGCTGGCCATACTCAAGTACGGAGGAGTCCTTCATACTGCACAGGAAGGTGCCGGGGGCTCACTGTTGGAGTGGGCAATGTGTGGGCCTGGCCCTGAGTGACTTTCAGTCAACAAAGAGAGTCCCTCTACTCTTTCGGGTGAGTAGATTTTCGGGCGACTTTGTGTAAGCAGTGTTGGTTGCTGAGTTCACCTTCTGGACCATCTGGAAGGAGCCTCTTCTTGAAGCACGCTCCTCACCTGACAACTGCACAGGGCATAGTCCTCCTATGACCTTCACCACATGTTGCAACAGCCCAAAGCCGGGTTCACCAAAACTCTAATCCAGGCTAATCCACGGTTCTGGGAGAAGTGAGGCTTCCCAGTCCTCCCCAGGAACTCTCAGGCGTTCGCTTCTCAGAGACTCTTACTCCAGATGGGCTCCCAGCTCCTCGTGGAATGGGTCTCCTGAAAACCTTCCACCTCCACATACTGTCCTTGTCCCTGCATGGAGGAGCGTAAGCCAAGCCTTGCGGACACAGTTCTGATGCTGTCATAGGGATGTGATGCGGGACATGTGGCGGCAGCCCTTTCCGAGAGCCACGCGCGCCGTGCCGGTGATCCCTCTGGCAGAGGTCAGGCAGCAGCGCTCCTCTCCATCTGCAGCAAGGGGATGGGGATTCTGTCACCAGAGCTGGGCACAGCCACCCGATGCTTCTAGGCCAGAGCTCACGGCTCTTTCTTCTGTTCCCAAGTCAGGAAATGCCAGGGCTTCATCGGGCTTCCTGATGATGTGGTTGCCAAGGAAACTTCTTCTTTCCATGGACATTTCCGACTCCTCTCCAGGTGGGCCTGGGTCCCAGCACCTGGCCAAGAGTAATCTTACATAAAAGCTGGCCCTGGTTGTGCAGAGTCTGCTCCCTGGCTCCCCCTGCTGGGCCAAAGTGGATGCACAGTTTAATTGGGGGCCTCTTCCGATGCACCATGGGAGAGACACTCACAGGGCACACGGACCTGTCTCCAAAGCCCAGGCTCGGCCTCTGGGAAAGGCTTCAGGCCGAGGGCGTCCTGGGCCCAGGAGAATGGAGGCTGGTTGTGATATCAGTGGGAACTTAATGGACCTGAGAACTGAAAGACAGACTTAGAAACAAAGAATATCCACGTTTTCCTGATGCTTCTGGATTCCGTGAGCTGCAGGCGCTCTCTAAAAGGGCCCCGGGGACTGCAAGCAGGAGCTTAGCCCTAAGGGAGCAGGTGGACTTGGCCTGGATCGGGGACCTCCCGGGGCAGCTCTCCTCCGAGGCGCACCAGGAGCAGGGCAACCACGCAGTGTGTCGCAAACACTGAGGGCACATACTGGCGAGAGCGGGCGGTGCCAGCAGGGCCAGACGCAGCGCAGCAACCAGCCTGTAGATCGCAGCCCGGCGTCGTCTTGGGGGTCGGGGGATGCTTCTGCCTCCGCCATGTTGTTGGTATTTACCTACTTTTTGTTTTCCTACAGAATAGTGTATCTTGCACTTTTAAAAACTGAATATTTTAAATCCACATTTGGATTCCTCCAGGGTCTAAAGAACATTTTGCCAGAGTTGCCAAAAAATCCAATCATGATTTTCAAACACCAAAGAATCAAACCCGAGACAGCAGACCCCACAGACCAATGGGAGTTTAAGACTCAAGAATCACCGGAGCATCTGCCACACGCACTCAGAGACCCCGCCCTGCAGGCCAAGGCCACTCCTACCTACTCTCTGCTTTCACAGATCCCCCTAAATCTACAATTCCTGCATGGCTCCATCTCACTGAAGACCAAAATTGCTCTCCACTGACTTTGAAATATTCACCATTAGAAACAACCCTCCCATTAGTAACTCAAGAACTAGAATAATTTGATTATGAGTCATTTACCCTTACCTGGACACCTGGGAGATGGGACACCTTTATATCTTCAAAGGTGATGCAAAAACTGTGGTACAGGCCTATAATCCTCAGCACTCTGGGAGACTGAGGCAGGAAGACAAGTTTGATCCTAGCCTGGGTAACTTAGTGAATTAGCAAGGCCCCGTTTCAAAAATCAAAAGAAAAATCTAGACGGGGATATAGCTCAGTGCGAAGTGAAGGTCCTGGACTCAGTCTCAAGTAGAGAAAAATACAGATGTCATCAGATGTAAGAAGCCACAGCTGCCCATGCAGGGAAGGACCTCTCCCTTCCAGGCTGGGTCACTGGGAAGCCCACAGCCCTGAGGCTGGGGGGCACAGGCTCAGCTGTTAGGACGGCCCTGTGGAGGGACAGTGGCTGAGCCCCCACCTGAGCAGCGGCAGGCAGCAGGTCCCTCTGCAGCTGGCCACTCTGCGGCCTTTCCTTCCACCACCAGGATTCTGGCCTCCCATTCTGCGGGCACTCACCTTCCTCTTCACTCTGTGGCTGTTTCCTTTGCTGTGCAGAAGCTTCTTAATTTCATATAATCCAATTTGTTGTTTCTTGGTGTTATCTCTTGTGCTTTGGGTGTGTCACTGAGAAAGCCTTGCCTGCGCCTAAGTCTTCTAGGGTTCTGCCTACTTTTTCTTCCAACAAGTTCAATGTTTCCACTTTAATGTCTAAGTCTCTGACCTATTGTGATTTGATTTTGGTGCATGGTGAAAGTTGTGGGTCCAGTTTCAGTCTTCTACATGTGGTTAGCCAGTTTCCCCAGCGCCATCTGTTAAGGGGCTGTCTTCACTCCAGTGTGTGGTCTTGGTACTGGGGCTCTGCCGTGTTCTATAAAGAAGCCACTGCTTGGGATAACCAGCTGGTCTCAGCAAAGGTATGTGACCCAACAGTCATACACGTGTGCACACACACAGTCGGTGGGGTTCCTTTCTCCTTGTAACAGCAGAGTGCTGTGAGTACAGCCAAGCCCAAGGCCAGCGATGCAGCGATGAGGGAGGGGCATCTTCCTCACTGAAGACACTTCACTACCAGCTTTCTATGTCCCTGTCACTGGCTTTCTGGCTTTCTGATACATTCAGTTCTCTTCCAAGAAGAGTAACAATGATCCCCGAGTCTTGCATCAAGTAAGGACTTCAGCTGCAAGTTTGCTGCAAATGTTTGTAAGACTGCTGAAAGGCAGCAGCTGGCATGCTGAGTCCCGATCAAGCGGTGCACACAGGTGGGCAATGATCTCCATGTAGACCCCTGCTCAGCCCATGCTGCTGGCCTCCATGTGCCACATGAAACTTTTCCTAGGGAGATGTAAACCAACATCTGTTACCCCAGGGAGGGCACAGGCGATAGGCCAAAGCGATGACGGCACCAAAGTCAAAACTGGGGACCAGTGGGTTCACTGGGGTTGCCTCCAGGAGAACGACTGAGGGGACAGCTCCAGAACATGGGTAGGGGTCATGTACAGGAACACGGGGCACTGAAAGCTGGCTTCCTGCCAGGCCGTGCTCCCTTGCTCACTGGGTACTTGGGCAGCACCACCAAGGCCTTCTCCTCTATCCGGACGTGTCCTGCTCCAGCACCGCTCAGAATTCTAAGTGACTCACAACCGGCAGCTTTCAGGCCCGGGCAGTTGTCTCAGTCACTCATTGTTGGGGCAGAACACTTGACATCCACTACTTAAGGGAGGAGATGTTCAGTTTATCTCACAGTTTCAGAATGTCTCACACGATTCATTCATGGGTGGGTAGCAATGGTGGGAGCTCATGGCGGAGATCCAGCTGGAGAAAAGTTCTTCACAGCATGGCAGAGAGAAAGCCACGTGGAAGAGGAGCAAATCAGTGTCTGGAGACAAGGTGAAGGCCAGAGCTGTCCAGGAAAAGCTGTAACAAGGTTTCCTCTTCCTTCCTTACGTTTAGTTCAAGCTGCCCAGTCGAGCTGCCCACACTCAGAGTGGGCGTTCTCATTTCCTGGACCACAAGTCAATCACACACACCTGAAACCTCTGCCCTAATCTCAACAAGCTGACATGATCCCTCCAGGTCAAGCCCCAAGCATCCGCCCTTGCAGGCAAGCTCCACCTCCCAAGAGCACACGGGTCCATAAGTATCCCACTATATCCAAATACATGAGGCTTTTGAGTGACATTCCAGATCCAAACTAACACAGCCGTTCTCAGAGTGGGTTCCCAGGAGAGCAGGACTGCATCACCTAGAGCCTTAGGAGAAATGCAGGTGCTCGTACCCACCCGGGCTCCACCCGAGAGACGGCATCTGTGTCCAGCACACCCTTTAGGTGACTCTATAAGAACCAATACCTAGGCCTCAGTCACTTGGCACCTGTCTCTGAAGGGCTGGCCGGGCTCCCTGAAGGCTACCATACACACACACAGACGATGGTTCTGGCCTTGGACACCCACAGGGATCACAGAGAACACTTTCACATAGCCCAGCCAGGTTCTCCCTAGAGGGTACTGACGTAGCTGCTCCAGAACAGGCTGGGATGAGAGTTTAACATCTCCTGAGTGACTGTGATACGCCATCGGGGCAGAGAAGTGTCAACCTAGACTTCAAACTCCAAGTTCCAAGTTCGGCACCACCTGCCACTACATTCTGCCCACCAGCGCAGGCTCTGGACTCCCTCTCCCGACTCTCCTGCCTCCTTCTCCTTGGCCTCTGAGCTACTCTGCTTTGAACTGTCCATCTTTCTCCCTCACCTGACCACTCCCAGGCCCCAGCTCACAATTCAGGCATGCTCCTGACACCGGACATCCCCTTTTCCATGCTGGTCCCTGCCTTGCAAAGGCCTTGCACTGGCTAGTGCTACGACATGCTGCCCAGGGCTTCCGGGGACTGCGGAGAATCTTCCTTCCAGGTTGGTGCTGTTAGGCTGCAGGTCCAGCTGAAGCAACACCCCCAGGGCTGCTCCTTGGCAGCGTCACCGCTGGTGGGTCCCCACAGTCCCTTGGCTTCTCTTCCTCTTCCCCAAAGTCATAACAAAAGTGAAGACTACAAATAGCAGCTGCCCACATGGCCTGTACTCAACACACCTGAGCCACGTCTGTCCTTATCCCAGGAGAGGATCTGCCCTCCGGCCAGATTAGCCTTCCATCCAGGTCACAGCCCTCCTCTCCTTCCTCCAGGGATGGACCTCACAAATCCAAACCCCCCAACGCAACCCATCCCCTACT
This sequence comes from Ctenodactylus gundi, assembly GCA_004027205.1. Lineage (NCBI taxonomy): Eukaryota > Metazoa > Chordata > Mammalia > Rodentia > Ctenodactylidae > Ctenodactylus > Ctenodactylus gundi. The sequence continues at coordinate 109,986 of PVKB01002163.1, forward strand.
GTCCTTCCTCCAGGTCGCTTCCCATTAAGAGTAACACTCCTCAGAGACCCTGAGGTCCTGGCCACTCGTCCTCCGGGGACAGCTGGGCTCGAGCCCAGCTGAATTCTCACGTCGACTCCTCACCAAGTCCTGGCTCCCCGAGACAGGCACGTGGGCCCTGCCCTTCCGCTTCACTCTCACGGAGGTCACCGTGACCTCCCGATGTTCGCTCTGGGGAACTTCTCGGTTCTCTTCCACCTGGACTCCGTGTGGTACCTGAGGCCTGGCCCGCGTCCCTCCTGACACTCTCTCCTGCATGGTGGTGTCCCCTCACCGCAACCACTGCGGCAGACAGCTGTCCTTGAGTTGTCATCATTATTATTGCTGCTTCTGTTTGTTGTGACTGCTCGCTCTCCAGCAGAAGACCGGAGCCTTCAAACCTGGAGCCAATTAATCGTCCTTAAAAGTGCACGCTGTGGATTCAGCCCACGGAAGATCTGGGACCCAGGGGGACACACTCCACGTCACCAACACGAGGCTGTGTGGGCCTCACCGCTGACCTCCACTGTCAGGAGCCCCCAGCCCTGAGTCCTCGCACCGAGTTCTGCCTTCGGGGTGCGCTGGGCGCACGGCTGTGGCGGGACTGCTGACCGGCCAGGAAGAGCCGGCGGCACCCCTGGGTCACTGGCACGGCTCAGCTCCCAGGCTGCGGGCAAGGCTCGGATCCTTTCCCACTTCCTGCCAGCTCCTGCTGCCCAGCGGCCATGTGAATGCAGCTGCGTCCCTCTGCCGCCACCCCAGGGGCGAGGGCTGCCTGCGGCACCTGCGCGCCTGCTCGCCTTCCCACGCGGGCGCTTCCCAAGCTCAGCCACACAGACGGCACTGGGGCGCGAGACACTCCTCCACTCTCTCTCGTGGGAAGGGCGAGCTCTCCTGTGCTGTGCAATGACAAAGGAATTCCACAAACAACCTACAGGCTGGGCCGTTTGTGCCACTCTAGGGAAGGTTCGACCTGGATTTCAAAAATCTTCACAGGAGATAATCAACTTCCACTTGCTAAGATGGAAATTTCTAACGAGGCATATTTATTTATTTGATTGTTTTTCTTTGTTTATTGTCCTTCTGAGGATTCATCCTTGCTCTGAAAAATCACTAGAAAGACAAGCTGGTGATGCAACAGCCGGCCCGGCTTCCCCTTGGGCCATGGACCTGTGTGAACAGCAAACGACACGGAGCAGCTGGTGGGCACGCCAGGCCCAGATCCGCCCTTCCCTGTCTTCACACGCAGGCCTCTTTCCTCTTCAAAGCTGCCAGGTGGGCACAACTCTCATCACAAGCCCCATCATGACACATCTGCCTGGGGTGCAGAGTGACTTAGTGGAAAACCTCCCCAGGAGCCAGGGACTAGGTGCAGCCTATGCCCAGTGGTCTTGCCGTAGCCCCCAAGTCAATAATTGTACATACTTGCAGCAGGTGAAAGACTGTGTCCCTGGCCCAGGAGCCGAGGGGAGTCACGATGGAGAGAGCCAAGTGAAGCCTGGCCTCTCACACTACCCCCCCCCCCATGTGCCTGTCAGGACAATGGTATGAACAATGGTGTGGAGGCAGGACGCCCAGGGAGGGTTTGAGCCATTCTAGGATCCACTTCACCCCATTTCAAGCCAGTGGGCTTCTCAGAGGACCATGGTGGGGCTAATAGGGAAGGGCTTCTTTCTATGACTCCTCTAAAATGTGACTTAACCCCTTTCCCACCTTCTGCAATGGAAGGACCATGAGGACAACACAGAAGGGGAATCCCCCTCCCCAGGAGGACTCTGACCTCTGGACATGACGTTACATGCCTTTAGCTTGTCCAGTAAAGGGAAACAGTGCCAGGAGGTCTAAGGACTGGCTCCAACTGGGACGGAGAACTGGCCACACAGCATTTCTCTGCTCGTGAGGTTATCGAGGACACAGAGCTGCTTAGGACACTTGGCTTTTGGTGAAGACAGACAGACACAAACTCGTCTGTGAAGGGCAGACCTCAAGGTGTCCCCCGCACAGACGTTAGGCAAAGAACCACCCAGAGTCAGGATGCTGCAAGAATACAGAGAGCAGGAGTGCAAGGGAAGGTGTCCCACCTCAAAGGGGGCTCTAACACCATTGGGGGTAGCCCCTCCCTGTGGACGGTAATGCTCTGAGCTGGGGACCCTGCACCCGCGGTCCTGTGGCCCATTCACCCCAAGAGACATCCTCATTTTTCATGCTACTGTCCCACTAGGGACATATTCTCCTGACACCGGGGGCGAACCTGTGCCTTCCTCAGACCCCAGCACTCAGATCAGCACACATGACAATAATGTCTAGACCTTGCCCTGTATAAGATGGGTTCTCCCCCACCACTCTGGTGTTAGGGTTGGGACTCAGGACCTCAAGCATGCAAGGTGTATTAGTTAGGGTTCCATGAGAGGCAGAATTGATGGAAATTGTATGAAAGGGGGATTTATTTGGAGGGTTTGCAAGTCCAGGGAGAGAGAGCCCAAAATGGTGGCCCGCACATGCGAAGGCTGGAGGGGCCGATGACTGCTCAGCCCTGAGCTAGAACACCCATCCGGGACTGCAGGACGGACCGTGAGAGTCTGCTGCAGCCCTCGCTTGCTCGAAGAACAGTGGCAAAGACCAGAGACTGAAGATGATCTGTGAAGGGCAGACAGGCGCCAAGTCCAGACTGGAACAAATCTGTGCCGAAGATGTGCGCGGTGCAGCGAGTCCACGTGTAGCGAGCTGGTGTCCCCAGACAACCGCCTTTGCGAAGTGAGAGCTCCCCAGAAGAAAAAGCTGTAACAATCTTCCTTCTTCCTTCCTTTTATACAACTGGCACCCCCAGGTGGGCCTCTTGAATTGGGGTGGTGTTCTTCCTTCAACTGCTGGCCCGCAGGTCACTCACACACGATCCCATCAGCTCTACCCTGCGTGTGTTTTCTGACCCCCTCGAGCTGACATAATCCCTTTAACGGTCACACAAGGAAAATCTCCACCATAAACTGCACCCAGCCCAAGACGCAGCTCCTCATTTCCTGCCCTGCCCTCGGGTCTTTGGCCCTTCTTGCTCGACTACAGGATTCTCACCTCCCTTGAAGTAAATGACCAGAGCTCAGAGTACACTCCGGGGCGTTGGGCAGCCTGACTACGGCAGCACGTCTGTGCATGGGGCCCAGGTCTACCCTGCACAGGTTCCTGCCTGCCCAGCCCTGGAACGAGCTCTAATTCCCACCCGAGCCCCGACCCCTCTGCAGTGGGACACAAGGACTCAATTCGGTGGAGATCACTGTTCCTGCCACATGTTCTTCCCATAAATATGGATTAAATAATAAGCACTGAAAAGAAACACATATTGCCTCTTTAAATACATCTGTGTTTGAAACTTGCTGAACACTTTGGGGATTTGTATAATTTTCACATCTCTTTTTCACCTCAACTGGTGTTTGCTTTCTCATTAGATTCTTATTCAAACAAAACAGTAGAGAATTTTGATCTATAGATCAGCATCAAGACACTTGTAAACACTTATCTTAAAATCAGTCCTAAAGCTTCCCTTGTGGTAGACTTCTTGGCGAGTTTTGGATTTATGTAGAGAAATGGGTTCATACAAACATCATGAGTCACTGTATCCTTATGGCCTCTGACTTGAGACCTCCTGACTGCTCAGTTCTCCCTCTCTCTCTCTCTCTCTCCCTCCCTCCCTCCACCCCCCACCAGCTTCTGTCTCTCTAACCTCCCCTCTCTCCTTTGCTTCTACCTACCCTTCTTTCGGCCTCTGCCTTCATCTCACACACCCCTCAGGGGACCTTGGTGACGACCCTGAGCCCCCTAGGTAGCCCAGGATAATCGACCATCTCGAGTCCATACCTTCATCCTATCTGCCATGTCAGGCGACACATTCACAGAGCAAAGAAGAAACCATGAACATCTTTGAGGGACATTCCTGCCACACTACCGTCTGTGGAACCCCACAGATGGTCTACTCCCAAACTCAACCCTCAAAGCCACTACCAAAATCTTGCTCTTTAAAAAGTACTATGGCTTCATTTTTATAGCAAAACATGCCAAAATAGAGGACAGGCCAGGGAACAGTGTACACTCAGGTCGCCTCCCTATCCAGGCTACTATGAATAAGGCTCCCACAGCACGGGAGTGCAGAGTCTTGGTTTCAGCTCTTTGGGGTCTATACTGGAAGTAGGATGCTGAGTCATATGAGTTCTAGCTTTAATTTTTAAGGTGCCTCCGTAATGTTCTTCGTATAACGTCTGTACCGTTGCTAGAGACATGACATACAGCAGAGCTCTTGTAGCTAATGATACTATTCTGTACACAGAGAAATTTATTAAGAGAATGGATCTCAAATTATGCGTTCTTACTACAAAAAAAATATTAAGAGTTGGCAGAGCAGAAGGAAACTTTTGCAAGTGATAAATGACTTCATTACCTGACTGAGGTGGTGGTTTCGTGGGTGTACACATTCATTCACATGCATTAAATTACATACACTAAATATATATAGTTTGGGGAATATCAATTACAAATAAAGCTGTTTATAAATAAAATCTAACTTGTCTCCCCTTGTGTCACGCGTTAACGTCTTCTAGCTGTGTGGCTCCGACAACCAACGAGAGCCTGCTGCTTTGCTCTGTCCTCCTGCCCCAGGGAGGCCCAGCAGCTGGCGCAGGCTACCACCCACCTGACCTTTCTCTTTTCTGATTTCCTAGTTCTCGTCTGAGATGGCCTGCGGGCATGAAGGAGACTGATTTATTTTAAGCTGTGTGCACTGCTCACAAACACATTCTCCTTGTCTTCAGCATGTCTTCTAGTTTTGTGATGTAATTTGTCACACAGAGAACGGCCTGGTCGCCTGCTTGTGTCATCATTGCAATCAAATTTATAGTCCAGTGAGGCGCCCTCAGCCACGTCTGCCTAGACGCTCGGTTCTGCGGCCGAGCAGCCTCTCCCAGCTGGGCGCCTGCCCCATGCTCTCATCCGCTACACAGTGGCATGACACTGTCTCCACACCATGGACTGGGGACAGAGAAGGGACTAAGCCAGCCAGACTCATGAAATGCTCCCAACTATACCCGGCACGAGGGAACCACTTAAAAAAAAATTCTGCCTTTACCATTACCACATTCATTACAGTTTCTTTTATAACGTGTGCCTTTCCTGCCTTATTGAGGAAGTCCTTCCATGGCCTAAAATATTCATCACTGTTCTCTTCTGGAAATTTTTAGAAGTTCTCCTTCGCAGGTTTTAGTCTTCAAAGCATTTTCCACTTGGGTTCTGTGGTGACTTGAGTTCTGTTGGTCCATACGTGCATTTGCACGTGCTTCTCTGGCTGCTCTGCCGTTCTTCCTGCAGCAACATGGATGCCCACGTGATAGGCTCTGCCTGGGTCCCCCACTTCCTGGACCCACTGTCTGTCTGTCACTGGGGCAATGATCCACGCTTGTAGCTACCAGAACATCGGGATGCTGCCTAACCCGGTGTATTAGTTAGGGTTCTAAGAGGCCGAGTTCACAGAACTTATAGAGATAATGGAGATTTATTTGGAAGGCTTACAGGTATGGAGAGAGAGGTAGCACAAACCGGCCATGGGCACGTGAGAGAGCTGGAGGGTCCAGGAGCCCCTCAGTCTCATGCCAGAAGGAGAGACTGCAGCACAGCCGGTGTGAGCCTGCCGCGGATGGCAGTCCCAGAAAACAAGGCGAAGACAGGAGACCGATGCAAATCTACGACAGAGATCTGCCAAGTGGAGACCCAAGCAAGCCAGGAGCAAGCCAGCTCTCTCCGCTCACGGCAAGGCCAGAGCTTTCCTAGCAAATCACTGCGACAACAAGTCTTCCTCCCTCCTCTCCTCAATTCAAGCCGCCAGCAAGGTAACCCCACCCCCGAGACACACACACACACACACACACACACACACACACACACACGCTTCTCGGGCTTCAAGTAAACACACACCTGCAGAAAAGCTGTTCCCTGGACATTCCCCAGGTGCCAACAAGCTGCCACAATTTCTCCAGTCCACAGCCACGCCCAGCCCCGTGCGCCTGTGCCGGAATCACCTCTCTCTCTTCCTCAAGTGGGCCTGGCCTGCTCTCTTCTTCTTCTATCATTCAGATGAAATTCAGAATCAGCTGTCAGGTGGCATTAAAAATTGTTTCGTATTTGGATAGGAACTGCATTGATTTTTAAAATTCACTTAAGAACTGCTGACTTCATGTGTGTCAATAAACATGGTATACCTCTCCACGCATGTGCGTATGCTTTACGTCTCTCGGTAGTGTTGTTTCTGTGTTTATTCATAATTTGTGCGGAGCTGTTGCTACCATCTTTTCTCCTGTCACTTGCTTTAATTGCTCATTAAATCACTGGAAAGAAATCCCTGAGTTTTCAATGTGGCTCTTGTACCTGACTTTCCTGGCCAATCTTTTAAGTTTTAACTGTGCATAGATGCTCTGGCGTTTTTGACCACACTCTTTGAAGTGAGTGTGGGCAGGCATCTGGGTCCCCAGCCCTGCGAGCCACCTGCTTCCCGTGACTCCCGGGTGGACAGGATCACTGGGACAAGGGCCAATCAGAACAGAGCACATTCCATTTCACTCCTGACTTTAATGATAATGCTTTGAAAAGAAAATTAAATAGCAAACATATTTCCGGTACTCACCAGGTTAAGGAACATTCTTTTTGCCCCTAGCTTGCTAAAATATTTTGGCATAGATGAATGATCGCTTCAAAGGTATTTCTGTACCTACTGAATGTCATTCATTTTTCTTTCACGTGTGTGCGTGTGTGTGCGTGTGCGTGTGTGTGCGTGTGTGTGCGTGTGCCACCAAGTCAAAGAATGGAACTGGGGACAAAGGAGACAAGAGGTGGAGCAGGTAGAACAGGTCTGTATTTAGGAACAACAGAGGGGTAAAAGCTCCCGCTCTCTGAGAGGGGGACCAGAGCGGACTGCCCCTTGCTTTTTTAATGTATAATTGGAACGAACAGGCTCTGATGTGGAGCCATCCATGAATCCTACCTGATCATAAATTCATAAATGCTAATATTCACATCCATCGCTAGGAATATATTGCTGGTATGTTTTATGCCTGTTAATGTGTTATGTTTGTAAATGTGATTGATACATCATTCTGTTCTTGTTAATTGCTTTTTCTGGCTTTGATTTTACACTAAGATATATGAGCCTGATAAAATGAATCCAAGAGTTCTTTCTGCTTTCTGAGATTCTATGAGAAGTACATTTTAGATAAAATTTATGGTGTTTGGATTTCTCATTTAGAAAGCAGTTTTCATACATTTACATTGCCCGTGTAGTTGTAGTTTTGACAGGCAAATTGACTACAGATTTTCCTAACAAAGTGTGAAACTGCTGACCATTTCCACTCTCCACGGATTAGGACAGCCACACGTGAGTCCCACCCCTCCTGGCTCCGCTCTGCTCACTATCTGTCTTCTTGCTTTTGTCTGGGCCTTTTCTTTGGGGGGGGGGGGGATGTTGTTTCCATTGTTATTTTTACATAATTAAATTCCCATGCTTTGCCCTTTTTTTTTTTTTTTTTTTTTTTTTTTTTTTTTTTTTTTTTTTTTTTTTTTTTTTTTTTTTTTTTTTTTTTTTTTTTTTTTTGTCTGCCAGCACTGGTAGCATCTCCGTGTCCAACCTGGCCCCAGGTTTCGTCCCCAGAGTCCACACTGCTGCAGTTCTTTTCGTGAGCCTTTGGGGCTTTGAACTCTCTTAATGTTTGTGGCTGAAAGGTGTCTCTCTTTGTTTTTCCTGCACAGACATTTTTTCCTAGAGATCTGTTTTACTTGTCTCAGCTATCCTGCTGTGGTCTTTTCCCTGTTACCTTCTCGTTGCTGGGACACATAATGTCCGCAACACACAGGAGGGAAGATCTATGTATCTTGCGGTTTCATTGGTCTCAGTCCAGTCGTGGGCAGCTGGTACTGGTGGCAGCACATGGCGGTCGAGGTGCAGGTGTGAAGAGCCGTCAGGCGGGAAGCCAAGCGCACCAGGGAGCGCGGAGCTAGTGCCCCTGTCGGCCACGTCCAGGCGAGCTGCCCCCGAGTCCGGGGCTCCGCCTCTTCACATGGCTCTGCAGGTACTTGGTACCATCCAGAGGCGCGAGGCTTTCAGAGGACATTCCACCCGAAACTGCAACACCCTGGGCATAAAGGGTGCGCCGCTGGCTTGGTAATCCAGCTGCTCCTTTACCGACAAGCTCCCAGCCATACCCGGGACCTGCCAGCTGCTCTGCTGCTCCTGAGACGAGAAGCGGCTAGGCCTGATTCTCCCGCCTTTGGAGGGGCTCTGTCCTGTGTGGCTGTTGTCACGTAGCCTTTGAGACAGTCTATTGGGCTGGAGGAATGGCTCAGTGGTTAAAGAGCTGGCCTAGCAAGCGCTAAGTACCTGAGTTCCATGCCTCAGCACCACATAGCCGTGTGTGATGGCACACGCCTGTAACCCCAGCACTCGGGAAGCTGAGGCAGGAGGATTGCAGGGAGTCCAAGGCCAGCCTGGGCTCCTGAGTGAGTTCAGGACCAACCTGGACTACAGAGCGAGACCCTGTCTCCAAAAAAAAAAGACAGTCTATTTACCCTTGATTTTTTTAAATCAAATTTCACCAAGATATAACTGGGTATAATATGGTCGCATTTGTTCTTCAAGCAAAATTAATGGCAATTTTAATGTAATTAACAAAAAGCTCCTCCATTCTGGAAAGTTCTTTCCCCCATTTCTTCTCCACCATCCAGTTTCCTGTTGGTCAGGAGCCAGTTCCCTTCTGTGTCATACACGTCATAGCTTTTTCTTTTCATTCTTTTTTCTTTACCTTTTATTTATTTATTTTTTTGCTGAGAACTCTGAAGTTTTACTTTCCAGGTTACTAATATTCCCTTTGACTATGTTCTGCCCAGGTTTCATTCAAATATTAATTTTAAAATGTCTCAATTCAAACTCTCCTCTTCAGCAATCTCATCGTGCGCAGCTTCCTTTGCTGACTATCTCAGTGGGTCTCTCGCCTCTTGGATTTGCCGTCACAACTTAAAGTTCCTTTATTTTGATTCTGATTGTGATCTCTCTCTCTCTCTCTCTCTCTCTCTCTCTCTCTCTCTCTCTCTCTCCTCCCCTCCAGGCCCACTGCAAGCGGGGTCCTTCCTCTCTCAGCCCGGGTTCACAGAGGCACTGGGGGCATGAGTCAGGGAGTCTGTGCGACTCACCCAGAGCCTGGCTTCACAGCCCGGGCACCGCCAGCTTCCAACAGGACTTCAGGGCCGGGCAGCCTCGGAGCCCTGCTCGGCGCTGCCCACTGGTGGTCACTGTGTGAGCTGAGGGCCTGGCTCCATCACGCGGGGCCTGGGCTGCTCCGGGCCCACGCTAGCACCTTCACTCTCATGACCCTGGGAGTGCGCTGCATTCTGGGCCACAGCAATGTTAGGCTACATCCCCAGCTCACACTTTATTTTTGATTTTGAGACGGGGTCACTGAGTGCCAAGCTGCCCAGGACGAGCTCGACCTTGCTCGGGGGCTGGCACGGCGGGCCTGCGGCACGGGGCCTGGCTTCCCTTCCGTGTTCTGTAGGTCACCTCTTCTTTTTCTATCTTCTACACATAGAGAAAGCTGATAGTTGCACTTCTGAGCCGGGCTTGACCGCAGCGTTCTAATATTTCTCTGCTTACTCTTCTGTTCCCGACGTGTTTGGGAAGTGAAGTCTGAGTGTCATCCTGGCCGACAGATCGGAGGGCCACCTCTTCCACTCCCGGGTCTCTGGTTCCAGGCATTCCTCCTTGCTCGCCAGGCAGCCTGCTCACAAGGGGTGCCAACTCTGGGCAGGCCCTCAGGCGCTCCCTGACTCAACCTGGCAGCACTCCCAAGGTCTTCTACGGCCGTGACCTCAGCTTCCCCCTGAACAAAGAAGTGTGTCCCCTCATGTGGGCATCCCTGTGCAGTGTGACGGCCAGCAGGCCTCACCCCTGCAGCACAGGGCACGCTGACCAAGGTAAGCAGCTAGAAGCCTCCATCCATTTAGAGCCTGGCAGAAAGAGTGGTACTGGGGAGGTCTGAGGGCAGGGCAAACACAGCAAGAGGCACTGCTGGTCCATACTGAACTCAGAGCTCTATGTAAAGGGTGTAAAGGGTGCAGACTTCTGTACAAACAAGAATGTTTCTCTGAGGGTACAATGAGGAGCCACAGAATTGGTACCGAACTCCCAAGGCCCATAAACCCAGGATAATCACATGATTCCAAGCTCTGTGCGGGTGCACCCAACTGGCTTCCGCTGCAGGCTTCTGCACAGGGCTTAAGTCCCTGCTCTCTGGCTCCCAGAGCTGTCCACACCCTTCTGCCCTGGCTCCCGCTCCACTCCAAAGGGAGCAATCTTGGGAGCAATCAATGCTCTCCCTAACTCTCCATCCAAGCCCCTTGTCGGTTTCTAAGGACTCTCGGGAACCTGGAGGAGGCGAGCTGGTCTCCCTCTACTGAGGGTTACTGGTGAGCTGCCCTCGTTCCTCTCCAGTTCCGGGCTCAGGTCAGGGCATTTCTGGGACCATCATTCTGTCACCACAGGCTCTGGGGGATTTTGCAGCAGGACAACAGAGAGGCAAGTTTCATGAGGCACCACCACCCAGTAGATCGCAACCCTGTGCCCAAGAGCGACTCAGAAGTTCTCTGCAGAAAGCCACATCACACAGGAAGACCAGTTCCCAGGGAGCTCAGCCTGGGCTCTGCCCCTGGTCCAGCAGAGCCCACCACCTGACCTTTATCGTGGGCTGGCAGTGAAGGAGCAAAGTGATCATCTTGCCTCCCTACAGGGAGGATCCCCTTTGTGTGGCCCTCCGATGCCACCTCTGCCTCTGCTCTGACTGTCCTTGGGCACATGTGAGCCCTGCACTCTGCACTGCATTGTCTGCAGCCCAGGGCCAAGGACACTGGCAATGTATTTTGATCTCCCTCACCATTTATCCATTCTTACAGATTTCTCCATGAACTCAGAACACTGAATCTGGAGATTTCTCCTAACAAAACTGTCCTTGGTCATTGGATTCATGAAACCAAAGAAAAAATTTCTCCAGAGCTGGAAGTTCGCTACTGTACTGTCCCTGGCCTTTTGGGCCATTCTGCAGAGACTTAGCGCATGATGGAGGGCGGCGGCCACAGAGCAGAGGCCACTTTTTGTCCACCGCCACATAAAACTGAAAGCTTATGGAGCACCATGAGAAAGTTCTCAAAACCTTTATGAATTATTCCCACAAGGAGTCATAAGCATTTTTCACTGTCGTCATTTCAAGATCAGTGAAGCGGTGAGAGGCTGACAGTCACCCGGTTTTATGATTAAAGGCAAGTTCTGTGGTCTGGTCACACGGGCCAGGTGGAGAGTGAACTGTACCCCTGGGGCCCACATCAATCCAGGTGGGAATCAGAAGAGTGAAAGGCAAGAGCAGGCTGTGGCCCTGAAGGAGACTTTGCGTCCACCAGGGCTGGAATGACCACCCTCAAACGGAAGGACATAAGCCACGCAGAAGGACCGCCATGTGGACGGAGCCAGTGTTTGCACCTCACCTGGCTGTGGAACTGGAAACCACGGGTCTCGTTCCTGCACTCATCGGGCGTCTGATCACCTGCCCCACTCCGCAGATGACAGCCCCTAGAGGCAGTACACAGCTTACAGGTCGCCAAGCTGACACATCCTAGGCTGCCCACCTATGCTCAGCAGAACCCGAGGAGAGCCCTGGGCTCCACCTCTTCATCAGCAGAACACACCGCCATGAAACATACCTGAGCAGCAGCTCCAAGCACCACACGAGCTGAGGTCCACGGAGAGCTGAGGGCACAAAGCACAGTGCTCCTGCCTCCCCCTGTGGGTCCCAACATGTTGCAGCCTCACCAGCGCGCGGCTCAATAGCAGGGCCTTATACACACAGGGAAGACAGACACCCAGACACCTTCACTCACCTGAACGGAAGCAGAGTCCAGAGGTTTCGGTCGACTTCCTTCACGTGTATGCCTGCGTGGGGCCATGTGGTCTGTGCACAAGCATGCTCAGCAGGCGTGCACACTTTCACCATGGCTGGACACCCAGGAACCCGCTGCAGATGTTCGGACTCCCCGTCAAGCTAGGAGACTTCAGCTCCTCTTCAGCCCCCTAGAACCAGTACCTGCAAAATGAGCAGACCACACTTAAGTCATTAAGGTCAGGCTGTCACTCAGGCTTGCCCTCTGTCCCAGGAAAGTCCTTCACGGGGTTTGTCATTTTTACCCCAAATGGCCAGGGAGCAATCGCTCACTGCACTTCGTCGTCACATGTCTGCCACTTCCCAGAGGACGGAAAGGGCCTCGCCTGTGTTGCCAACCACACTATGTCCATTTTGAAGAGTTTAGGCCCATCTTTGGGCAAAAGGCGTCTCATTTTCAAGTGCCTGTGGCATGAAAGTCTCCTGGCATGAGGAATGCCATGCGGGGTCCGTCCTGCCCAGGGCAACATGTAGGGTGCGTGTCCCCCACATTAGGGTGGCTAACCTTAACATCCCCTCATGAGCATGTCTTGCAGGCTTGTCTTCTGAAAGAGCCTTCCCTGATCAGCGGTCCTCGTCCCCTGTGTTGGTTTTCTGCCCAGGCCTGGGTCAGCCCCACCTTGCTCGTGGGGAAAGACATTTAGGAATCACTATTCAGGCAGAAGGCCAGGTCATTTCTTTGCACTTCTCCTCATACCACAGACGTCACTAAAATGTCTAGACATATAAAAGATCTCTACAAAAAACACACAGGGAGGCTGGGAAACGGAGCTTGTGGTCCAGCCTTCATCCCTGACAAGCCTGAATCCGTGTCCTGTCTTCATCGGGACCATCCAGGTGGCTCTGGGGAGAGGTTTAGGGGGGCTTTATCCTGCATCTGTCCCGTCTCTGTCCTGGCAGGCCAGCCCCTCACCATGAGGGCTACCCACGTGTCAAAGATTCTTCCCCCCTATGATTTCAGGTCCCATCTGTCGGCACACCTCACCAGTCCCTAGAGGTCTCAACTAGCACCAGCCTGTCCGACCATGAGAGCAGGCAATGGGACTTTTTACCGACTTTCGGGTTTGTCCTGCCTCTCAGGAGCTTCCCATGGGAAACTGAGTACCGGAATATTTTCTCTGCCTTCCTGTCATGCCATGTCCCTCCACTCAGCCATGTCTCAGAAACACACAGTAATGTGTGTGTGAGAGGGTATGTTTATTAGTCAACAAAAAGTTTAGCAAAACCGAATTCGTGCTCTTTCTCCTTGTCCTTGCCATGTTAGCCATATGCAGACATTACCGCAAAAAAAAAAAAAAAATATCTAAGCAGCACAAAAGAAGATATAACAGAAGTGGGTCTTCCCCTTCCTGGATCCTGGTCCTCCTCCCTGGGACAGCCACAGCACCTGGCACCCATTTGCCATCCAAATGTGGCCAAGAATGTACATGCACGTACTGTTTCTGCACATGTTAGAGCAGGGGTCCCCAACCTTCTTAACACCAGGGACTGGCTTAATTGAAGACCATTCTCCCAAGGACAGGGGCTGGGGGTATGTCTACTTGGTACGCTGTAGGTTATTGGAACATAACTTTGAAATGGTGAGCAGCCTCAGGAAGGGAGCAGGGAGCGAATCTCTCACCCCCCTCCCCACCCCGGCCAGCCGCCGCCGCAGAGCCCCACACGGGTACACTAGCAGGGGCTGGGCTTCCATTGCCTCTTCTTCCTACATACCTGTCCTGGCAGCCTCTAACTTAGAACATGCTATATGCATTTGCCATTCAATGTTGTTATCTTAACATTTTTAACAACGATGTTCTCACTGGCATTTGTCAGCACTAATAGACACTCTTTTTAACACATGCCCAGAATTTCCATCACGTCAGCTAAGCTACCTTCCATCTATGCCACCCTAGTAGACATCTGGACTTCCCTGCCGACTTGCGCGTTTACAAATGCTGCCACCCACACAAGGCACTGCTCTCCTACATGGGTCCGTCCTTCGGTGGACGTTGGCCATGGCTGCTATCGCAGGGAGCTCTGCATTCTGGGCTGCAGCCAACTTTTCTTTCCGGCACAGACTTGAGAGCATAGCCGGGAGCAGCTATCAGCGGAGTATCCCTGCGCAGGGTACTCCCACGCTCCTTTGTCTCTACCGGGAAGTCGGTGTGTCAGAGTGTGTGACAGCATGCCGCTGGCCTGAGGAGCACGCTCTCCCAGGAGCTGCTTTATTCCTCCTCCCCTTCCTGGTCCCCAGGCTCCTACGTTTCCTCCACCCTGAAGTAGCCATAAGACCAGACAGTCTTTGTCCATCTTCTCTGCCTACAAGGCCCTAAGAATATCGCCATGATCTCTCCTGTCTTTGGTCCATCTCTTGAATGTGACCAGCCCCGGGACACACCTTCACCAGTGGAATACCGGAGAGACAGAGCTCGGCAGCTCCAGGGCCAGGGTTGCAAAAGATTTTGAAACACCCCCTCTTCTTCCTTGGACCACAGCCAGTTGGAAGGATCCATGCTGCTGATGTCCAACGCCACTGGTGAGACAAGGGAGAGGGCCCTGTCAAATCACTAAATGGCAGAAGTCCCCAGCTGATCTGACACCAGCCAAAATTACTGACCTGAGAATTTCAAAGACAAAAGAAAGATTTACTATTTTCACTAAGTGTCAAGGGCAAGTACTGCGGGTGTGACCTACATGATGAGTGACGGCACCAGGCTGACTGCAGCCCCAGAGCACAGGACGGACGCTCTGCATCATCACACGTCTGACCATGGACTGAGGTCGCAGCACTTAATCCACTAAGAAAACCAGTCTGTCTTCAGAAGCAGTTCATTCCATTTCTAGCTTGCAGGCCTGTGCTGGGCTGGCACAGTTCAGGAGGAGAAATGCTGGCAGGTGAAGCCCTTCGGGCGGGCTGGCCCCGATTTGAGCATACCTACCTGCAGTTTTTCCGAAAACACTGTTGGAGGCAGTCTCCCTACCCATGTGGTCCACCCCGTTTTGGAATTAAAGGCCTCACGTGCTGGTGCTCCGGGCACGTCTGCCTAATGGCCAGACCGAACAACAAAGGAGCACGAGGCAGCCCGTGACTCATGTCTTTGGAAGTCTGATCACACAGAGCCTGCAAGCCATGACTATTGACTGCATGGGCTCTTTCGAGCGCTTGTTCCATGAACTAATGCCAGGGTTTGGCCTAGAAATCAGTAGGCAGAGGGGAATAGCTCAGCATCTAAGAAGATTGCCTGGAGCTGGGAGAGAGAACCTGCCCTCAGGCGCGAGGGGCGACAGTGAAGAACACAACAGAGGGGAGGCAGGGACTGGGGGTCGGGTGGGGCAGGCATGAAGTCTGCAGGGCCATGCCTGAAGGGACTTAGGGCAGTCGAGCCTTTCTTTCTGGGGTGAGTGGATGCAGGGCAGAGGCAGAGTAGGCAGGACCAAGATGAAGGCGCAGGCGCAAGACAGAAAACGTCCCAGAGACCACGGAGTGCAGGGACAGCACTGGACGGCCTCAGAGACAGAAGCTGATGGAAGAGGGAGAAGGCACCGGGGAGGGCCACGCCAGGGAGAGAAGCCAGGCGTCGGGGCGTGCCAGACCCATGGCTGTGCACAGGTGCCGCCAGCCAGCTGTATGCTGTGGGTGGGGGCTTCTGGCTGCACCCCCAAGGCCTATCCATGGGCCTTGATCTTCTCTGGAAGCAAAGCCTCGTAAGACCTCAAAATACCAGCGGGGCAGGAGGGCACTTCTCCCAGGGTCCCCATCCTGGCCTTGCAAGCACCCCACGTAGAACAAAGGAAGTGTGTTGCTATACACAGCAGGGTAGATGCAGCGTCAAAGGCCTCCAAATATGCAAATGAGAGCTATAAAGGCATCTTTAAGCTTTGATTTCTAAAGGCATTTGGGAAGCAGCTCATAATTTGACACAGCTGCTATAATAGCATGGTTAGCTGACTTGCACTGGAAGCTGGTAGGAAATATTTCACAAACAGCGCGCCTCTCCCATCTCCGAACACCATGCCTGCCTGGAGTGAAGCCACCCTGTGACGTAACCAGTGGTTAGGATGTGACACTCTTCCATTATCACAGGAGTCTCAGTCCATGTGATCAGACTGGCTTGGACCAAACGTTACCAAAAATATGTCTGAAATTTGGCCCGTAAGGTACAGAATACAAGTATACCCTGAAGCCAACTCGTTACTGTTCATGTGAGTCAAAATCATAGCTAGTAACTGTAGATAAGGGAACTGTCAAATTGAAAGTTACTACTGGAAAAAAAATATGCCTGAGACGCAACGCGTAATACCAAAGTGCACCCTGCCTTCCCTGTTCCTGCTGCCAAGTCTGGAAATAAAACTATTACACTATTCCCAGAAGTGCAACGCCTAAATGATCCCTTCTCACCACCGCGGTGCCGCTCCGGTCCACCAAGACAGGCCGGCACTCGGGTGCCGTCCTCCCTATGGCAACTGCAGTGTTCTCCACTGCGCACGATGACTGACAGACCTGGGATTCGAAGAACCTTTCTTCCCTCTGTAGCAGAGCTGCGTGTGGAAACCCTCCACGCCTTTGTTTGTTGTCAGGAGCGTGCCTGTAACCACACACACAGTTCCCCTCTGGGTCATCCTGTTTATCCCAACGTAGAACAGACTGACCCAACTCACTTCTGCCAGCTCCAAACATGGCAATGCACAGAACCCCCCAGATGCACTCATGTGGGCATATGTACAGGATATGAACACAACACACATACATGTACACACATGTACACATATGTTCACACACATGCCAGAATTTTGGCAGCTGCCCTAGCAAGCAGTGAGCACATCAGGCCAACCCCAAGTTTCCTTCTGCATTAAATTCTAGAACAGTTAGGCAAAACTGGCCCCATGGATCTGCCTGGATTAGCAGGACATTCTCTTGGCAGTAACTGGAAAACTGTGGCAGTGGCAGGCTCAAGAGGGGACACGTGGGAGCCAAAGCTGAGGACTTTGGAACCCCTCCTTCCTGCACACGAGAAGGTCACCCTGAGCATCCTTGAGGGGCTCAGGACCACGTCCAGGCTGCCCCTGGATCTAGGACACCCCAAGGAGTGCAGTCATGCTGTGGGGCTGTATCTGGGACAAAGACAGGAAATTAACAGACTTCGGTGCTCCTTGCATGCGCCAGGCCCGCTGGGGTTGGCCCTAGACCTGCACCCTCAGAAGGCTGTTGTCACAGCGCAATGTCATGCCGAGGTCTTTTCCCATATTTGGTGAAGGGAAAGGGGGATACAGAAAAAAAAAAGCTCAGAGCAGAAGTTCATGGCAAAGAGCTTTCAAAAGCATGTCAGAGGGACAAAAGGAGAGCGGGAAAGTCCTTGTCACCTTGACAAGACATGTATGTGCACAAAATGCTCAACTTCACTGTAAACCTTAAATTGTGTGCTTATACATATCAATGGGGGAAAGCATGTCAGAAATTAAGCACTGGTTAGCTTCACTGCAAATTGCAAGGCCAGGCATACTTACAGGCAGGGACGTACAGACATATCAAGGAACACTTTGTTTTAGTCATTTTAGACAGAAAGCCATGTTTCACTCTGCGGCCTTCAACCTGTAAGACTGTTATCAGGACAGCAAGTTGTGGGCAGGTCCTTTGAGCAGCCTGAGGAGGGAATGAACTCTTGCATTCCCACAGCACTGCCCTGGAGGGGCCCAGGAATCGGTCTCAGGGCAGCAGGAACACACCCCTAGAACGCCGGGGAAGTAGCCGTGCTGCGGGGTTTCTTCCCTGGGGTTGGGACCCGTGCTCCCCAGGTGGGCTCAGCCCATCCCGTTCTGCACACAGGCAGCTCTCCACACCCGAGCAGTCAGTCCTGTGGCCACGAGTGTCGTCACGGCAGTCCTGACACCTGACAGCTGAGTGCCGCACCCATCTCGGCGCCTAACAAGCAGCAACAGCTCAGCTGAACCCGCACAGGAACACCACCAGTAGGAAAGAGAGAAAAGCCGTGTTATGGGTGAGGAAACAGAGGCATGGCGCAGCACGGCCCCCCGAACGGCTGGGGCGTCCTGGCGTCGGAACGGTGTGAGCTCTCAGTGGGCATCCAGCCCACCTCCCACATACGGCCAGGAAGTCATTTAGTCCACGCCAGATAAGGTAACTTCAGACGAAACTTGACATTCAATAAATCTAGGAGCTTTGTTTGTAGTAACACTGCAGGCTAATTTTGTATGGCCTGCGAACAATATCATAAATATCAAAATGGCCCTCAGCAGAGAAGAAGTTCCCCACTCCTGGCATAAATTCACATCCAATTGTAAGAAATATCAGATTCCTCCTTACATTCCCAGTTCCCCACAACAGCAGCATCCTACAAAACGACGGCTATTATTATAGCCAGGATATTGACATCGGTGAAAATCCACTGCCCACCTTTGCTTGCACGTGTGTTTGTGTGTGAGTGGACGCGCGTGGTAGTGCACATGTGCAGTAAGTCCTATGGTCTAGTCACCCGTAGGATCACACACCCACACCCACAGCAGAGAGAGTAGCCTCCCCCATCACGCCCAAGCGCCCTGACTGCAACTTCTCACCACCACTCCCACCTTCTTCCGGCACCACCTCCCCCTCTCTCTCCCTTGACCCCCTCTCACCTCACCCTGTTTTTCATGATGGACACCACTAGCCTGGAGGCCCAACGTGTCCTCTCTAACATCCTGCCATCCCAAAATGTTATAAGGAAGTATGTTACACGTGGCACGCTTTTAGGACTCACTTTCTTCCCTCACCCTCTGCAGACTCATCCAGGCTTCTGCACATATCTACACTTCATTCCTTCTTAATGCTGAGCGGTGTCCCGTGCTGCGGATGTTTAACCAGCCGCCCTTTGAAGGACATCTAGGCTAATTCCTGGTTTTATTTATTACAAATAAAGCTGTTCTGAACATTCGGGCACAGGGGTTCAGGTGCTCAGTTTCCATTTCTCTGGGATAAATGCCCAAGACTGCAACAGCCTGGTTCTATGGAAGCTACATGTATAGTTTTGCAAGAAATTATCAGCCTGTTTTTCAAGAGGTTGCGCTGTGATCCATTACCCTCAGCGGATGCATCTGTGTCCTCTCCAGGTTTGGGGTTGTCGCTAATTCTGTATTCTGGGTCGCAGCTGCTCTCTTAACTGTGCCATAAGCTCTGACTGCGGCTTTGGTCGATGCTTGCTGGCTGACAATGGCAAGTTCTGTGCGCTGTTTCTTGTTTGAGCAGCTTCGTGGGTGAAATGCTCCTGCTCACCTCTTACTAGGATGATTTGGGTGTGTAACTGAAGGATGATCTTCGTGCACTGTGGAAGTTGGCCCATGTTTTGGATATGCACTTCGCAAACATGTTCATCTAATGTATAGCACATGTCTCTACCCTTTTTCCTATGAACTTTCACATGGAGTCCATCTGATGTCTTCTTCATGGGGTGTGAATTGATGTCAAGTCTATACACTGCCTTGCCCTGGGTCCTGAAATCTTTCTTTTCTTCCTTTTTGTCTAAAAGCCTTAAGTTTTATGTTTTACTTTTAGGTGTGAATCTGCTTTGAGCTACCTTCTGCATGCGACTGGACCATGGCTGGTTGGCTGGCTTGCCTGTGAACGTTCCGTTGCTTCAAGCCAGTTGTTGTCAAGGCGCCCTTCCTCCACTGAGCTGCGTCTGTGCCCATGTAAAATCAGTATGACAGGTTTTTATGGGTATCTTCTGAGGCTCTCTGTTCTGTTCCAGGGATCTACATGTCTGACCCTTTACCTGGCACTGTCCTGATTACCGTAGCTACATAAAAGTCTTGAAATTGGTTGCAGCGTCTCTTCCCATCTTATTCTTTTCAAAATTATTTTAGCTATTTAAGAACTTGAGCCTTTCCATATAAAATTTAGGATAAGCGTATTTATGTCTACAAAATAATATTCTTGAATTCTGATGGGAAGGTACTACACCTACACATCAGTTTGAGCACATTTGATATCTCTTGTCTAATTTAATCTCAATTTTTCAGAATTCACTGTTATTAACCATACCCATCATACCTTTCATTTATTCCTCCAACCTGATTTCAGCTTTACATCATTTCAATCCTTTATTTTCCCAAACCTTTATCCCCAGCCCTCACTGATCACCCCTCTAAACGCTGCTTCTGTAAGTTCAATATTTTTAGATTCCAGATAGAAGTGACATGTGACATTTGCCTTTGGTACCTGCTTTCTCTTACTGTGATGTCACCAAGGTGAGTCTATGTTGCTCCAAGTAACACGATTCCTCTCTTTTTCAGCTGAATTGTAAGGCACTCTGTATATAGACACTGGAATCCACTCATCGACAGATTGTCAGATCAAGAGTCAGATCAATTCCGTAACTATGAACACAGGAATGCGGACATTCCTTCCACATGCCGATTCTGCATTCTTCAGATTCCAATGGTGGGATTGTGCGTCAAGTGATAGCTTTATTTCTACTTTTTGGAGGAATCTCCATACTGTTTTCCACAATGGCTACTCTAATTTACATCACCAACAATGTGAGAGAGTTTCTTTTCTCCACATCCTCTCCAGCCCTCACCTGTCATCTTTCTGGTAATAGCAACTGCGGCAGTTATGAAGTGACACCTCACTGTGGTTATAATCGTCATTTCCCTGATGAGCGGTGATTTAAAGCGTTCTTTCATATGCCAGTTGGACATTTATATGTCTTCCTTCAAGAGTTGTCTACTCAGATCCACTGTTCATTTGTCAATCAAGTATTTACTTCCTTCCTATTGCGTTGTTTAAATTCTTCATGCAATTTAAGTATCAACCCCTTTCCAGCATACGGCTTACAAACACTTCCTCGTATCCTCCAGGTCCTGCCTCTGCTCTACTGATCGCTTCCTTGGCTGCGCAGAAGCTCCGAGTGTGGTGCGATGGCGCAATCCCCTTTGCCTGTTCTTGCTTTTGTTGCCTGATTTGGGGCTCACGGTCAAAAAGAAAAAAGATTATCAAGAACAAAGTCATAAAACTTCTACATTATGTTTTTCTTCTAGCAGTTTAGGGCTTGACTTTTAATTAGAGACGGAGGAAGCCCTAATCTTGTTCAATTCATGCTGAGTACATGAGGCACCTACTGTGTGCAGAAAGTTTGTCAGAGCGCTGGGGCATCAGGTGACCACGGGGGCAGAGTCAGCAAAGGGGCGAGTCACCCAGCGCTTGCTCTGCCATGTGTCAGAGGGGGTGGTGCTACCTCCCAAGACCCTCAGAGAGAGCATCCGAGATACAGCCACACCTCATTCGCACACACACATGCACGCACACACACACGGCATGCACACACACTGTTCCTCGGTGTGCACTGGACAGGATCACCCAAATCTGTCTCGAGTCTCAAGGCTGCACCCAGCGGTCCTCAGTGTCTTGCCCTTTCCAGACAGATGCCGGGGGAAGATGTGACGAAAAGTCTGCATTCCGGCTGTTCCGTAGGAATGCTATCTGCAGGTTCATTAGCTGGAGCACGTCTCAGTTACTGTGGGCTCCACCGGTGGGCCTGACATGACAAATCGTAGTTATTACAGCCACTATGGACTGCCAGCAATTAGCAAAGAGACTAGTATATTACCCTAATTTAATTATCCCTACCATCTGATGTTTATGATGATCACTAACAGTACTTATTTCTAAAATGAAATGTGCTGTTCTCTAATTGTTCACAGTTCGAAAGAAACAGCAGAGAACATTTTAAACCATTAAGGAAATGATATTTTAAATGATGAACATACTGTATATGTTTGCACTTTAAGGAAACAGACTCTGGTAATGTTTGGGGAAATTAGTGAAAATTTACTGATTCCCAGAAGAAAAATAGTTCTGTCTAACTATGCCAGGCAGAAACTGCAGGACCCGTCTAGGGACGACCTGCATATTCTGAGTCTTGAGCACCTCGGAGCAGCCGGCAGAGACAAATCCGGCCAGATAGGTTCAATCACTGCACCTGCCCAAGGCTTGGGAAGCGGGGTACCTACACTAGTCTGAGCTGGTCCTCTGGTAGCATCGGCACAGCCTGAAAGTGCAGTCCAGGGGTCCAGGGAACCTGTCCCCATAGCTCTCAGGGCATAGCTGGCACGAGACGGATGCTCCTGGAGAACCGCCAGTGTCAGCTCCTTGGGAGGAGCCCTCAGGAATATTCTACAGAGATGGCACCCTGCAGGGCCTCAAGGGGAGTCAAACCCGGACCCAGGTCCTGCCCTGGCAGGCAGCCCTGGCCAGGCTCTGTGCTCTTGTGTGCAGGGTGGGACACGGTTCCCTTCTCCCTGGCTTGCTCACCCTCTGTGATTCTGACATTTCAGTGTCTGCCTGTGTCTGCTGCGGGCACACAGGACCTTCCGGGCTGAGCAGCGGTGGGCCCCCCCGCCCCATCACCTCTGGCCACTGACCATCCCTCCACGGTGCCCTCTCCCCGTGGGTTGTTTCCTCACCATGGAGTCTCTAGGAGCTCTGAAATCTCTGTCCCATTCTGGGTCTTCTCACTGAGAGAGTGCAGTGTAGTGACGTGTCACGTGGGGAGTCCCGGGGGCCAGAAAGGAAAGGAGCGAGAGGCTGGGTCCCCCTCAGGAAACAGCGGCCGCCGTGAAAACAAAGGGCAAGCAGAATTGAAAGGGACTTTTCAACGGAATCAAGTGTGTGTGTGTGTGTGTGTGTGTGTGTGTGTGTGTGTGTGTGTGTGAATTGGACTGAACACAGAACCTTTGCTCTGAGCTAGGTCCGCAGCCCGTTTTTATAAGACAGGGTCTTGCTAAGCTGCTAAGCTGCCCAAGCTGGGCTCAAATTTGCAGTTCTTCTGCCTCAGCCTCCCAAAGTACTAGGATTATAGGCCTGTGCCACCTGAATAGTTTGACTGGAGGATTAAATGTGAGGAATGAAAAAAATAAACAAAAAGCATCCCTGTGGCCCGTCTGAGACCCCAAAATAACAAGAAAGGGGAAGAGGCGGCTGCGCTTCCGCCACGGCCCAGGGCCTCACGCGCCTCTGTCCGGGCCTGGCACGCAGGGCGGGCCCCGGGACCGCTCCCCTCCAATCCTGTCACGGGACCCTCACTGTAACCCACATGCCAGTGACCTGCCAGTCTGACAAAGGCCTTTCCTGGATGTCCATGAGTGACAGTCTCTCTGAATCTCTCCTTAGGTCAGCCACCGTATACAGTCCAGCTTTCCTGTGCCTCAGAACACTTCGTGGAGGCTGGAACCTCCCAACACGGCCATCCTCACTCAGCCTCGGCTGCTGGGGAGCCCGTCCCCCAACTGGCAAGGGCTGAATGGCTCCTCCAGCGGCCCTCCAAGGACACCACCATGCTCCCGTCTGTTACGTGTCCACCTGTGTGTCCCACCAACACAGACCCCGCTGCCATTAGGCACCAGTGGCCCCTAAGAATACTAACTGCACACAGCTGGCTCCACTCCTAGAATGTCGTCCTTGGAAGCGTCCAGGGCCGTTTTGCAAAAGCAGCCCATTCACAGAGCTGAAGCTTCAGGCAGCTTGTTTTCTCATCCAGAATTGCTACATAGGTGACTGACCCACTTACTTCCCACAACCTGTTCCCCAAACTCCAACAGCATCATTGGCTGGCTGCCAGAGCACACGAGCCCCAGAGGCCACCCGGGCTGGGCATGCTGCCTGGGGCTCAGGTGGCCTTGGCTATCACCCTCAGCCTACACACAGCTGCCGGCTGTAGATGAAGCTCAGTGGCCGGCTGTCCGTGCTGGCCCATGAAGTCCCCTAAGGCACAGCCTCCGGGCCACTGAGGCACTGTTCCCAGCAGCCACAGGCGCAGGTGCTCTGCAGCCAGAGACGCAGGATCCTCAGCCCCACAGTGCTGATGGGGGACAAGGGGTAGTACATCCAGCTGGGCCAGGGCACCGGTGCCGAGGTCCTGAGTCACATCAATGACTTGGCCCTGTGACACTGAGCAAAATGCCAGAAAGCCCAAACACATGGCTCAACACACTGGTTTACACAGAGCTGGCTCGCTGGCTCCTTCTAAGCCTTTTCCAAGACAAACATCTCTTTTGGGGACAGAACTCAAGCAGGACACTTGCATGATCACACAGTCAAGACTGTAAGAGCTCCTGGAGTCCCTCCTGTTTGGAGCCAGGACTGGGGAGACTCTGGACTCCAAAGGAAGTGTGATCAAGCAGACACATCCTGGGAAGGAGGGTGCGGTGTTGGTGAGGTATCACCTGTGCTGGGTGCACCTCCTGGCGATGCAACTGCCTTTTGAGTCTCCCATAGGCTTGTAAGTGACCCCTCACCCATGCTCATTTAGGTAGCCCCCCATCTATGCTGCTATAGGGAGCCCTGCACCCAAACTCCTATAAGTGACCCCAATAAACTCATCGGCTCGCCAAATGGAATGTTGGTACAATTGTTGCTTTGCCCTGTCTGCTGTGCTCTTGAACTGAACAGATACTTATGTCTCTCCAGGAAGTTACTCCCATGATACCTACCCACCTCCATTCTCAGGAAACAGAGCCACCAGGAGGACACTGTGTGGCTTGCCCATGGACCACAGCCAGGAAGGGACAGGGGCTGGTTGGGAGATCGGAGGTACGTGACATCACATGCCACATCTAGCCACCTCCGAGAAAGGGAATGCCCATCTCTCCCTTTGCAGGGAACCCTGCTCAGCAGCCAGAGCCAGAAAGTTGACCAGAGCGGAGGGAGCCGGGGTCTGGGTGGCTGTCCCCTGAGGACAGCCCTGCTCTGCTGGAGTGAGGCTTTATCCCCAATCTTCCTGGCCCCGAGCTTCACAGACAAGATGCTGAAATCCCTGGAGATGTTAGTGGGTTTAGGGCCACAAGATTCAAAGGGCTCTAGGCAAGGTCTCCCTGCTTTTGCCCATGGTATAGAAAAGGTTGCTCTGTGTGTGCAAGAACATTCCCAACCAGTGGTTGGAAAGTTTCCTGGGAGCTGGGGCTCCCGAAACTCACAGCCACAGAGAAGTGGGGTCCCCTTAAAGCAGAGCCTCTGTGGGGGTGATGGATGGGTGATGAAATTTGGGCTACGCAGTCTGCTGCAACATGTGTGACGCAGACTCTATTCCCTCTCATCCGCCTCTTCAGGAGAATTCACTAAGAATCACTACCCTGCCTCTGGTTTCTTTCTGAGGGACAGAGCAGCGGCTCCAAGGAGTCACACAGAGACTAGAGGTGCCTTGGCAGGCCCCCAGCAGCAGCTATGCCAGGAGGAGTGCCCACCCAAGCCACCGCCCTCCCTGCCTGTTTAACACACGGGTTATCCCCTGTCAGGCAGGAGGGGCAGGTGGACTGAAGGGACGAAGGGGAGTGCAGGCTCTCAGCACAGACGCCACGGTGGCCAAGCGCCTGCTCCCATGCCGGCACGTCCCCAGAAGGGAGTCCTCATAAATAAAAGACCTGGCACTGGCCTCTAGACTGTTTTTATTATTGGTTTGATTTCTCTTCCCTGATACAGCTATAAATATTTTATGTCCCTTCACCTAGAGATTCCGTTATGACAGTCACAACAGGGGCCCTGCTGCACCCAGAAACAAAGCAAACACGTGGGGACAAGCAGAGTACCCTCTGCCTCCCCAGGCCACACGCGGCCCCTGCAGGGTGCAAGGTCCAGGCCAAGGACAGACCATCCTGGAGAGACCACAGAGCACAGCGGAATGAGGGCGCTGCTACCACATGACCAGAGGTGACTGCCCTCATGGGGACAAATCTGAGCGCACACAGCCAGCGCCCCTTAACCCAGCCCTCAGCTGCTCCCCATTGCCCTGCCCTGTCTTGACTATTGAGACACAAACGGCAGGGAAGGAACTCTCAGAAGAAATCGTAAGCGGCAGCAATTAAAACCCAAAACAAGGCCTCAGCGGCCCCTTAACATGGTAGAGTTTTGGCACAGGAGCCATCCCCACAGTACGGACCCTAATGATGGCAGAGAACACGCTCAAACGATCACGATTCATCAATGTCGTGGGTGTGCACCAAGAAGACGCTAGGAAGAAAAAGGAAAGCCAGGGACAATTCATGAAAGAACACCAGAAAGTCGTCAAAAACATAAATAAATCGTTAGCTTTTCTACAGTAGGTCAAAGAAAGACCCTGGCAGGAACCAAACATCTAACCAGCAGCAAAAGAATTTGGAATGAAAGTTCATTGTCCCCACAACCTTGAACTTGGGCAGCAAGTCCAGGTATGCGGTCTCTTGTGGCCCTGCCCCTGGCTAGCAGGTCCAGGCAGAAGGCCAGACATAAGGCACCAAGGATAAAGGGGACAGGGGTGGAAGAGGGGGTAAGGAAGAAGGGCTAAAGGCACAGAGGGGGCAACATGAACACAGCTTATACGTGGTGTGGGCGGATTAGCCAGCGTGAGGATTGGCTGCTTAGGTGGCGTGGGGGCCAGGGGCTGCGCAGCAGAGGACAAGGCAGAGCTGTCTGGTAGGCTGGGAGGGCGGGCAGGTGGGCTGTGGGTTCAGGGAGACGAGGCCCTGCTGGTGGTCAGGGTTGTCACCATCAGTTGGCCAACTGCCAAGGCCCATGAAGTTGTTGCATCAGGGCTAGCTCAGTCAGGTTGCCGAGGCCAGGACAGAACGAGGGAGCCACTAACTCGAGCGAAGGTCACACACAGCTGGCCAAGGTCTGTGTTCGATGGGAGCATCGAGAAGTCCAGCACAGGAGTTGCCATGCAGGAACCCAAACTTTACATAGTGGCAGTAATCAAATGGGGGATGGGGGAATCCAATATCTCTCATGATAGCAGCAGAAAATGAAAGCTTTTTATAGGATTGCCCTTATATAATTGAAAGATTTGTAGAAAATTATAAAAATTATATGAAAGGCATATAAAAAGAAAACAGCAGAGGCATTCCATGCATAGGAGACAGAATGATAGCCCCCAGACCCTGTGAATGCAACACCTTACATCGAAAAAGAAACTTTGCCAGCCAGAAATGGTAGTTCGAGTCTCTAATCCCAGCACTAGAGGCAACCAAGGCAGGAGTATCTCAAGTTCAAGCCCACCCTGGGCAATTTAGCAACTTAGCAAGTCCCTGCCCCTTCCCCCACCCCCCCAAAAAAAAAAAAATTAAAAAGGGCTATAGGTGCAGCTCAGTGTAAAGGCCTTGAGTTCAATTCCCAGTACCACCAGAAAAAAAGTTTGCAAATGTGATTTAGGATCTTGAGGTAGGAGATGAACCTGGATTACCTAGGTGGATCCCGTGTCCTCACAAGGGGCCTTATCAGAGGAGGACAAGAGGGTGGGAGTCAGAAAGAGGAGCTGGATACGCTACAGCTGGCACGCCCCCGCCACGGTCTGGGCAGGAGGCGGCAGACCCTTGAGGGGGTGGCAGTGCGACCGTTGAAGAGACTAACTTGAGGGGATCAGGAACCACACCTGGATTAGGGTTTGGGAGCCACGCCTAGATTGGGAATCGAGAGCCAGCCTGGATTAGAGTGTGAGTGACTTATGGTCTGGCCAATGATGGAAGAGCGCCCACGCAGATGTGGGAGGTCCAACAGAACTCCAAGGGTGTAAAAGGAAGGAAGGAGGGGGGTTGTTACAGCTTCTTCCCCTGGGAAGCTCCGGCCTTCACAACTGTCTACCAAGTCCAGGCGAAAGCAGAGAGAGAGAGAAAGAGGGACGCAGAGCCCAGGGTGTGCAGGGGCTAACTGGACGCTAATTTGCTGCTCACTGCAGATCATCAGCACAGATCCGCTCCAGTCTCGACTGGCGCCTGTCTGCCCACCGATGCTCTTCGGTCTCTGATCTTCCGTCACTGGTCTTCACCATTGTTCTTCGAATAACCGAGATCCGCAGCCGACTCTCACCGGCTGTCCTGCATTCCCGGACAGGAGATCGACCTCACGGCTGAGCAGCCATATTGGACTGTCTCTATCCTCAGATTTGCAAGCCTTCCTAATTGATCCTTTTTGTTATAAAATCTGTAAATTCTGCCTTTGAAAGAGTCCAAACTAATAGAGGCGCCTAGAGGGAATGGGGGTGCTGTCCACCCTGCGGCTTTGCTTCCTGGACCCGGGAGGTGAGCGGCTGTTCCGGTGTGCTCCCCTCTGGCACGTGCTACTTTGCCGTAATCCCCAAGCAACAGGGTCAGCCCACCACGGACTGAAGCCATGGGCCAGAGCAAACCCCTCCTCCCAGCTGGCAACCTCAGGTACTTTGGTCACAGCAATGGCAGGCTGACCTAGGGTGACAGGAGCAGGGAGAGGCAGCCATCGGAAGATGCTTCACTGCTGGCTCTGAAGATGGAGGAAGGGGCACGAGATCAGGGGCGCAAAGGAAGGAGACGGATTCTCTCCACAGCTCCCGGGGACCGAGACTTGTGGCCTCCTGAACTGTGACATAATAAGTGTGTGTTCTTTGAAGTAATTTATAGTGATTTGTTACAGCAGCAACGAGAAAAGAATGCATCTTGTTTTTAAGGAGCCTAAAAAGACATTATAAAACTAAATTTGTGGGCTGGAGGAGTGGCATAGAGGTTAAAGTGCAAGCAAATATGCGGCCCTGAATTTGATTTCCCAGCACCACATAAACTGGGCATGGTGGCACACGCCTGTAATCCCAGCACTCAGGAGACTGAGGCAGGAGGATTGCTGTGATTCCAAGGCCAGCGTGGGCTACTAGAGAGTTCAGGACTAGCCTGAGCTACAGAGTAAGACCCTGTCTCAAAAAGAAAGAAAGAAAGAAAGAAAGAAAGAAAGAAAGAAAGAAAGAAAGAAAGAAAGAAAGAAGAAAACTGAGTTTGTTCCAAATTTATGTACAGGTTTACTCTATTGAAATCAAAACCCAGGTGAATCTTTGCTTACTCTGACAAGGTGATTATAAAGTCACCTTGGAGAAACAAGCCAAAAGCTAGGAAGAGACTGAGAAATAAAAAAGCTGCAAAGGAAAGCCAGCCCACCTGCCCGGGGCATGAACAGACTATGAGTACACAGGAGAACAGAAAGGGGGAGGAGCCACTGCCCAGCCCTCAGCACACAGGAAGCGCCCTATCTTCTGAGGAGGCGGAGAGACTATCAATAGCAAGTGTCTGTGTGGCTTCTCAGAGCTCTCTAAGCGCCAGCTGTCGGTGGTGCCTGGGCGGGTGGGGCAGGTGCCAGAGAAAGGCAGTGGCCAGGATCCCATAAGCTCAGCTCCCTGCTCCCTCCAGGGAGCCTTCTCAGGCCATGAAGGGGATGTGCACGAGAGTCTGCTATAGTCACCAGGGAAGAACTACAGGGCCGGGGCCCTGGGGAGCAGACAGCAAACGAGCAGATCAGGAATCTGAACTGTGGGGTCACAGCAACCAGAGAAGAGAGAGAAGCCCAAGGCTCACAGGGCTCCCGCCCGTAGGTCTGCACTGACAGACGGGGCTGCTGGGCACCAGCGGGGAGACGGACCGACGGCAGGCCACGGAGGTGCGAAGAGCCCTTGATCTTCCACGGAAGATGTCGAAGAGTGGACTCTGCGGGACGGGGAGCTGGGCCTGGGCACCCACGATTTTCACAGGCCAGGAGGTGATTCAGCCAAGAAAGGATAGGCAGAGAGTGAGGAGCAAAGGGTGGGACTCTAGGGTCAGTCCTACATGGGGCTGGGCCGAGTAGCTAAGAGCTGGAGAAGACCAGGGCGCTTTTCAAGAGGCCAGAGGAACAGGTGAGGCTCTTCTGGGGGAAGGCCCCGTCTCTCCAGTCTTCAGTCAAAATGAGGTTTTAAAAATTCATGTGATGTTTTTATAGTTAAATGTTAACCAGAAAGAATGGCAAATTGTTGGAAGTAAGAAGAGGCCCAGCTCCTGTGGCGAAGGGCCTGCCAGGCGGGTAGGGCACGCTGGCCGGGCCCCTCCACCGTGCCGCCTCTGCTCTGCTGCTTCTCCGTATTTCCAGGTTTCTGCATCAAGCACGTGGGGGACACCGGCCAGCAGTGGAGGCTCTGGGCTGTGCTTGGGAGGAACAGGCCAGCCAGGGAGCCAACCCCGGAAGCGCGCTGTCCCCGCTGGGCTGCCGACGTGCTGCCCTCTGCGTGGCCAACTGTGTGTGTGTGTGTGTGTGTCCCCGTGCTGTGCTGGCCGCAGAGCAGCGGCTCGTGGAAGGAGAAGGGGAGCCATCTCAGCGCGCGTTTCTGGCACCTTTACTACGAACGCCTCTCAGATGTGCCAAGTCCAGGCAAAAGCAGAGAGACAGAAAGAGGGACGCAGAGCCCAGGGTGTGTAGGGCTAAGAGCCTCTGACTTGCCTCGAGAGAGTCGTGCGCGAATCCTGCAGTGGCCGAGGACCGGCGAGCCGGACATCCGACTGCCACCTGCGGAGCCATGGGGCCACAGGCAGGAACAACCCGCAGGGCAAACCCCACTGACACTCGCCCTTCCTCGTCTCGCTGAGAGTAGCATGGGCTCTTTCAGAAGGCAGGTGACGGAGGGGCAGGGCACTGCCGACGGGCCCTGATGGGGTAGCGAGGAGGGCCGAGGCAGAACAGGGCTCTCTCGCCCCCCACACAGAGGGCATATGACCAAGCATTCACTCCACACTACTAAGCCCGTGCTAAATGCCGGGTGCGCAGAGTTGACTATGCCCCTGCCCCTCCCCAGAGGGGTTCACAACCTGAGGAGGGGACTGCACACGGTGAGCACATGCAGCAGGATGGACCGATGCCACTGAGCAGCAGGAAGACGCCTGCTTGTGTGGGGAGCCTGGAAGGCTCCCTGAAGAAGCGGCCTCGAGCGAGTCTGGAGGTCAACCAGGAACCTCTTTCAGCGGATGCCGCCCCCGCCGCGCACCCCATCCGCAGGCACACCTAGCCTTACCACTGGTACCAGGATGTGAAATGCCTGGTACCCCAACTACCACCCGCCTCATCCCAAGGGGGCACAGCATCCCCTCTGCTAGAAGTGACCACCACCCCACACCCTACCTGAGACCGGACGTGTTTAAACTTTCATGGAAGGACAACATGCACTTCATTCCCAAACAGCTCAACAGTTTCACAAGCCAAACAGTTTCACAAGCCTAACACACTGACGTGGGCAGCACCTGGATCAACGTGGGGAGCAGGACCCGGCTCACCCCAGCCCTGGCCTGCTTCCTCAGACACCTACCACTGCGGATTCCAACCTCAAACTCCAGCCTGCTTTTTCTTTTATCTTTATTGGGGTGTTCTGATTTTATTTTGGTTTTGGTTTGCGCACTAGGGCTCGAGTCTGGGGCCTTTACATGGAGCTATACCTGCAGACCATTTTCCTTCTGATTTTGAGACAGGGTTTTGCTAACTCACTAGGATGCGCAGGCTGTGCTCACACTCGCCAACCTCCTGCCTTGGCTAAGCCGAGTGCTGAGATTACAGGCCTGTGTCAAAGAAGCTTGCTTCTTAGTGAGGAAGTGCGTCTTTGACTGGCTGATTTTATATTTTATTTTTAAACGACACATTATACTTACATGTGTTTATGGGGAATATGAAATAAAAAAAAATCGCAGTGAAAGTAACATGCTAAGAGCTCTTCAAAACAGAGTCAGGTCATCAAAGCAACAGGAAGCACACACATCCCAACCCCGCTGCCGCCTGGGGTAGGAACTGTGATCTCCTGCCCTGCTCAAGTGCGCCCATCTAGGCCACAGATACGTGCGCTGTGCCCAGAGGCTCAGGGTGTGGCTCGAGAGGCAGTGGGGCCCTTGTTTTACAGACGCTGCTCCCCAGTAATGCACATCCTCTTCTCTGTCTTCTTCAGTCACGGAGCCCCTATTAACATTCCGCTGAAGTTTCTTTCAAAGGGATTTTTATGGCTTTACAATAAATCAGCACCGTTTGCCTGTGTGAGCCCCCACGTCCTTCCTCTGCCAGAATAAGGGTTAACAGCGATCTGGGGCTGTCTCGTGAACTGCATTTCCTAAGACCCCAAATAAACTTCCTTCTCTTTTTCCTTGTCTGAACCAGAACTGATCTGCAGGTAGGATGCGAAGGCTTGATC
Organism: Ctenodactylus gundi; assembly: GCA_004027205.1. NCBI lineage: Eukaryota > Metazoa > Chordata > Mammalia > Rodentia > Ctenodactylidae > Ctenodactylus > Ctenodactylus gundi. The sequence goes on from PVKB01002163.1 coordinate 141,943, forward strand.
TATGTATGCACTACAGAAACATTCAATCAAGCTAATTAACATATCCATCACCTCACCAACCTGTCATCTTTGTGGTGGTAAGAACATTAAAAATCCATTCTCTTATCAATTTTGAAATATACAAAACGTAGTTATTAACAATGCAGTGCCATAGATCATCAAAGTTTATTCTTTCCAGGTAACTACAGCTTCCCACACTTTTCAGCACCTGCCCGTCCGCCCCTCCTGCGCCCCTCCCATCCCCAGCAACTGCCTTTCCACCTGTGTTCCTGTGAGATCAACTACCCGGGGAGAACTGGAGGACGTTACGCTAAGTGCTGAGGGACAGGCACAGGAAGGCAAGGACGTGCGAGCGCATTTTTACGAGAAATCTAGGAAGTCTATCTCACAGAAACTACTTTGTGATTGCTTAAAGCACTTCACCGAGGCATAATTCATGCACATGAAATTTACTTTGGAAAAGTATGCGATTTAGTGGTTTCTGGAGTATTCACAGAGTTGTGAAACCGTCACAACCAAATAACCTTATAACATGTCATCATTTCCAAAAGAAACCCTGTACTCATTTACCAGCCAATCCTACCCCTGTTCCTTGGCCCCAGTCCTGGTAATCACCGAGGAGCTTCCGAACTCTCTGATTTGCATATTCTAGATGCTTCATTAAGTAGCACCACCCTGCCTTGGCCTTCCCTGGGTGCACAGTGATGCTGTGGACCCTACGGAGACCCTGCATCAGCGGAGGCTGCCCCCCACCCCATCATCATGAGCTGGGTATTTTCTTCCTGAAAGGGCTGTGGATTTCATAGAAGACTTCTTTTGTTGTCTATTGAGATGATCATGTGGGTCTTACACTTTATTTTATGAATCTTATGTAATTCACCATTTTTTCAGATACTAAACAAACCGTGCACTTCTGAGACAAACCCCAGCAGGTCATGACGTACAGTCCTTTGTGTTCATCGTGGGTTCCACCGACTGCTGTCTTCCTGATGGACGTACGTGGAGCCCATGTTCATGGTGCTGTCCATCTGCCAGAATCTTGTCTTTCGAGGACCTTGCCTATTTTGTTGTTAGGGTGCAGGTGACATCACAGAATGCACTGGGAAGTAATCCCCCTCTTCTCCTGCTTGTGGGAAGACTGGGAGAGTTTTATTTATACTGCACTATTATTTGGTGAAATTCGTCAACAAATCCAGTTTTCCTTTTGGGAAAATTTTTAAATCATCTAGTCTCTTTTCTTATGTTCTATTCCAGTTTTCCTATTTCTTCTTGAGTCAGTCTTGGTAATGTCTTTGTAGAAAAATTTTCATATGATCAAGTAACATAATTTATTGGCACATACTTGTTCATTGTGTGTCATTATTTGCCCTTTTTATACCTGTAAGGTTGATTTTAATGCCTTCTATTTCACTTTTGGTTTTAATAATTTGAATCTTCTAATTTTTCTTTGGTCAGTCTATCTAAAGACAATCTTACTGACCTTTTCAAACAACCAAAATAAAATAAATAAAATACAATTAAATTTTTATTGGTTCTACTATTTTTCTACTCCATATTTTATTCCTTTTCACTGTAATTATCATATCCCATCTTCAGTTTGCTTTGGGTTTAGTTTATTCTTCTCTTTCTAGTTTTTTAAAGTGGAAAGTGAGGGTATTGATTTGAGATCTTTCTTATTTTTTAATAGAGATGGTTATAGCCATAAACTTCCCCTAAGCAATCTCGGCTGCATCTAATAAGTTTTTGCATGTTTTGTTTTCATGTTCACTCATCTCAAAGTATTTTTCTAATTTTCTGTTTATCTGGCCACTGGTTATTTAGGAGTATGTTGTTTAATTTGCAAGTTTGTGAGTTTTCCAAATGTTCTTCTCATTTTGATTTCCAATTTTATTTCACTGTGGTCAGATGATATTTGGTCTGATTTCAATCTTTTTTAAAATGTGTTAAACAGGCCCACTGGCACAGTCCTGTAATTCTAGCATTCTGGGAGTCTGAAGCAGGAGGATTGCAAGTTCTCCAATTTGAGCCCGATTTGGCCAATTGAGCAACTTCGTCAACTCCATTCATTTTAGTGTTCAGTTGTCTCTAATGAACAAAAAAAAAAAAAAAGGTCTGAGTGTGTAGCTCAGGGTGAAGGCCCTGAGTTCAACCACCAGTGCCTCAAAAATAAAAATAAATAAATAAATAAATAAATAAATAAATGCACTGATGTCTACTTTATGGGCTAATATATGGCCTGTCTTGGAGAATTTCCACATACATTTAGAAAGATTGTATATTTTGCTCACGTTGAGTGGACTGTTCTCTGTGTCTTTTAGGACGAGTTCATTTCTAGTGTTGGCCAAGTCTTCTACATCTGTATGTGTCTGCAATCTAGTTTTTGATCCATTATTGAAAATGCAGTGCTGAAATCTTCCATTACTATTCCTTTCTATTCTAAATCTATGGTGATCTCCTGTCAAGATCCTTAACCTAATCATATCTACAAAGATACTTTTTTCTAAATAAGATCACATTCATAAGTATCAAGTGGGCCTCTTTGGGGAGGGGTGTGGTTCACCCCACTGGGTATGTCTATGAGTTAAAAGCACACACAGACAGGAGTACCCCAACCTCCAGCTGGGGTCAACGAGAAGCTCACTCCTGAGGTCACCCAAGCCGCATCTCACCTTTACCCACCAGTGCCTTGGCACCCCACAGGGAGCCCTTTCTCCTGTGTCCTCCACCCAGCCTATCTCCTACAGCATTACACAGTGACGAGAAGCCTGCAGAATCGGGGGCCAAAAGCTGGGTCACTTAGCAGTCATGAGAGTTCACCACGTGGTTCAATCTCCAAGGCTCCTCTTCCAACCTGTGAGGCCTTCCTGACCCAGGTGAGGCCTGTGCCCTTGCCCATCATGGTTGGGCCGAGCTCCATCTAGGGGGACCACCAGGTCTTGCTTGGCAAGTCCCTGTGTGAGAATTTGGGAGTTAGTATTGAATGCACCCTAGGACAAATTTTGAAATATTTTTCCTCCCCTTTTTGTTCCCATGGCTCCTCTCCAAAGCCTGAAGCCATCACAGCAACAGGCAGAAAAGGGATCAGAGGCAGAGAACTCATTCTTGAGACCTGTTCTCTTCAACATGACAAAAACTGTCCAACCAGGAGCCCCGTTTGCCACTTGTGCCTCTCACCTGGAGGCAGGTGACTGAGCCCTCCATCCACTCCCCACCCCCAGCATTCTTGTTCCTTCCTCCTCCTTTTCACATCCCTGCAGACAACCATGGGAAATGGCTAAATTTTACTCCCTCTCATTCTGGTGGTTTCTAGTCTAGTTTCCATGGAAACAGCTATGTGAATGTGGGCAAGAAAGGGGGAGCAAGATCCTTTAAAATAATGATGGTTGAAAAACTTTCGCAGGCCTGTGCTTCCAGCTGCCTAGTAGTTTCCATGGAAACTTAAGCCAATGTCAAAGCCAAATGGAATAGGTCCTGGCTTTCCCAACTGCCAACAGTCCAGGTACTTGTGAAAGAGTCTCCCTGGGCAGAGGACCACGTTGGTATCCACTTGGTAGGTTCAGCAGCCTTCATCACAGCCCCTTCCCCCTGAAGATGTCATCACTTCTTTACAAGGGACAGAGACACCCTCCCAAGTCTTGAGGAGGGGGACTATTCCCCAAAGTTCACAAGACAACAGTCCATGTGGAGAGAGCAGGAAAGAGGTGCACAGGCTGCTTCCTGCCCCTAAAACCAGATCCAAGGTGTTATCTTCCTACACCCAAAACTCACAGAAGAGAAGGGTGACACTAGGCCATTGGAAGCCCAAGTACCACATGCCCACAGAGGGCACTCCTGGGCATGTTGAGGGGCCCATCTCAGCGTCATCATGGTTAGATCACCACTATTCTTCTCCAAAGACACTATGGGTGGGCCCAGTCAAGATTCAGGTAAATCCAGGCTGGCCTCTCCTAAGCATCCCGGCCCCAGGAGCCAAGGAGGAGCTCACTGGAGTGAACTCTTGCTGCTACCCAGAGCTCTCATCCGAAGCTCTTCCACCCCACTGAGGCCATGGTCTGCCATGTCTACTCTACCAAGGACATGCTTAAGAAAGGCCCAGAGAAGGGGCAGATACAGAACTCCATCCTGTTTGTTGCAAGACCGTTGGAACCACCATTGATTTATAACTCTCGTTCCCAACAGGACAGGTGAGCTGTGTGGAAGGCTCAATTCGCCCAGACCAGCTGGGCTCCCTTGTCCCTATCTCACTGCTGTCTTCCCAAGAACAATAACTTACAGCTGAGCACAGCCTGGTCCCTGTGCCCTGCCTAACACCGAAGGAGAGCCTACCTTGGCAGCCTTTCTGTCTCCCCTTCTTCTTCCACTATGCAACAAGTGAAAATACCTGCTGGATTATTTCTGCTCGCCTTTCAACAATGCCTAAGGCTTCTTTGCAATAGTTATTTCATGATGAACCAACGCAATTATTTTTCTCTCAATTCCCCACCAAGGCCATTGCATTTGAAAGATGCTAGAATCACGCTGGCACGTGTGATGTATCCAAAGGTGCACCGGACCACCTGTGCCCCTCCTGGATGAGACAGCACATGGCTCTCACCTGGCTGCCCCTCCTCACTGCAGGCCCATGTGGAGAACTGGGCTGTGGTTGCCTGTTTCTCTGCTGAACCTCAGTCGCCAACAAAACACAGGTACTCAGTGAATGCTCAGTAAACACACAAGTGCACCGCTTTATGCGCCGGTGCTGGAGACTCACCGCTAAAGCAGAGGCTCTGGGATGGTGGACCTTGGCAGTGGTCCAACAAGCCAGCGCAGTGTGGACAGCACAGTGAGGAAGATGCACAGCCAGTCCTCACCCAACATCCCTGCAGACAGAAACGCCAGTTCCTCTTCCCAATGGCCCCGTGCTCAAAGGCCACTCTCAGGACGTTGGCAGTTCCAAGCCCACATGTACTGGGCTCTCCACTTCATAAAAGTGTCCTTTGGCAGTCACCTGCCCTGAACGGTGGCCTCGCAAATATCTTGACACCAGTGCTCCTCTTCCAAAGATGGACAGGCAGCTTCCTCCTCTGTCAGGGAAAAACGGAGTAGATCCCACCTGGACAATCCGGAGTCATCTCCCCGTGTCAGGGTGAGCTGAGGAGCAACCATAATTCTCCTTTGTCACATCACCTGGCGTGCGTGCAGGCTCTGGGAGCGGGACACCTCTAGCGCCATTCTCCCACCTAGACGGCAGGGCTCAGCACATTGAGATGCTGAGGAGAGCGTCACAGGGTGATTTTTCCGAATTGCACAGATGAGGGATGAGGCTCAGAGTAGGTAATTTGCTGGAGATTACAGTTATCAAGCAAAAGAACAAGGATTTGCACAGAAATTGTAAAGCTCATGTTCTTATCAATGACATGAGGGTCTCTTTGGGGAGGAATGAACCCATATGAAGAAAACATGTAGCTTCTTAATTGGGAGATTATTCTGCCTACAAAATAATCACTTCCAAAGTACAGGCTTCAAAGTCTTATCCTGAACTTGTGGTCAAAGTGGAGCCTGAGTCTATACTCCCATCACCTCCTCTGCTGCAAGCAGACGGCAACTTCAGTGCAAACAGGAGAGACAGGAGCCTGGTTCCTGTACGTGAGGAGGAGCGACGCCAGTGCTGTGAGCTTCACTGTCGGGGCAGGAGATCCTGGCTGCTCCCGTGAAGCCCAGGCCCATGGGATGCCAGATCTGGAAACTTGTAGTCCTGTCCAGGAATGGCGAAGAGGCCAACTCTGCCCATTCAGGACTGTGTGCTGCCTGACACCCGTTCTGGGTATATGTGAACATATCTCTTTACCCCAGACAGGCCACAGGTGACAGGCCAAAGTAACAGCTATACCAGAATTCAAGTTGGTGAACCAGTGAGTCTTTTGGGGTTACTTACAGGAATATGGGTGACTCAAAGGCAGAAGCCCACCATGGTATGGGGGACTGCTCACAGAACTGCATACAGCTTCTACATCCTTGGTGAGAAGAGTGGGGGCCTTGCAACTCTTTCTAGTTTCAAGAACTTCCCACGACCAGTGCACTGGTCTCCAACCTGCCTTCCTCCTTTCAGATGCTACTTTTCCAGCGCTTTGGCCTCAGCTCCCGGAAATACCCTAGGTACAATGTCTCCACTCAGGCTGGATGGCACACACCGTGAGCCATACCCGTGGATCCGCCTGATGGCATGGACCTGCACGTCCAGGTGCTCAGGGATGGGCAGGGTTCCCGTCCTGAGGGCTCCACCTGGTCGTTCCTACGGGGAGCACCTGTGAGTTGTTTCACTTGAATCTCATGAGCCTCTCTCTCAAATATTTTAATTTGGAAGAATGTGTCATATAAGAGGAGGGTGCCACCACTGTCCTCATTGTGGGACTTACCATTTACAACCCACAGGTCTGGGGTGACCAGGAAAGAAGACATGCACTGTTGCTTCCAGCCGCCCCTGCAAGGCACCCCGTGCCACAGAGGAACCACTCACTCCACCACTGTAAGTATGAGGTCACAGTACTAGGAAGGGATGGGAAGGACAGACAGGGCAAGAAAGACGCACAAAATGGTAGCAAGACCAGGCCAAAACCAAAGAGAACTGCTCCCGCCGGAAATGGGACGCACAAAAACCACTCTGGCCAAAGGGAGAATCGGACACAGCACTGTTGACAAGGACAGTGCCGACCTCTGCTTCAGCCGGTATCTTGAACTCCCAGCTCAGACAATGAAAAGTCAAACAAAATCTTCTGAACCTTATTCTGAATGCATGGTGGATACACCAAGGCACCACAGCAGCACCTGAATCCCAAAGGAAGCCAGGGCTGCTGGCTGCGGCCCTAAGAACTCGGCACGGACCTCAGAGAACCAACACCTGCCCAGCAGGAGAAACAGGGGAGACCCAGGTTACCCCGGGGCCCTTCTATGTGCTAGGGCTACAGTGCAGGAGGAACAGAAATCAACCACACATGCCCAAGGGGACAAAGAAAACCCACCTGTTGCATCCTGCGCTGTGACTGTCTTACTTTCCATCGCTGTGACTCAACACCCAACATGCACAAATCAGGGGAGGAAAAGTTCACTTCAGATCACAGTTTCAGAAGATCACGGTCCATTCATGGGCTGCCAGCAACAGTGGAAGCAAGGGAGAGGCAAAGGTGGAGGCGGCTCCTCGTGGCACTGCACACAGGAAGCCGGGTCTCTGAAGGAAGGCAGGAAGTAGCATATGTCCTTCCAGGTCCCGCCCCTGTGACCAACGCCCTTTGGGTCTAGCTTCGGTGTTCTGCCCTTCCAGGTTTAAACCCTTAATCCACAACACACCTGTAAACTGTAAACTATAACCTGCCACACGCCTGTCCTCTACCACACACCAGTAATGTACCACATGCCCATAATCTACCCCTCCAGGCCAGGCCCCATCTCTTAATAGCACATCGGTCAACAGATAATCCACAGCATCTAAAAATATGAGACCTTTGGGGCACATTCCAGATCCAAGCCATAACAGTGGCCTCCCTTGCTCTGTAGGTCAGGACAGTATACGGGCCTCACACAGGACTATGGGCCCACGCAGCCACCTGCATCACCCCAAAAGCCTCAAGATAAACTCTAGAGGCACACCAGATGTGGACCCCCGGTGACTGACCCAAGGACAGGAAGACAGCAGAGTCAGCATGCTCCTACTTGCTGAGACACAGAACCAATGCGGGCGCCAGCAACAGAGGAGTGGACACGGAAAATGCAGTATAGCACAAGACAGAGTATTATCGGGCCATTAAAAAAGAACAAAAAATTTGTGATTTGCCGAAAAATGGATAGAAGCAGAGATCGCCATGTTGACTGAAGTTAGCCAGACTCAGACAGATACACAAATATCATGCCCTCCATAATACGTGGTATCTGAGAAAGATGATCAGAAAGTAAAAGGGAAACTATTATTAGACATGAGGAAGGGAAGAAGGGAGAGGAAGGGAGGTGCAAGTGTAAGTACTAGGTGGCCTGAGTATGACCCAAAACCCCCACACACACTGAACCGCTCCCTGCAACCAACCACCAACTACAAGGAAGGGGGAGGCGAACAGGGGTTTGGGGAGGGGGGCGACTGAAGTACACGGGAGTGTGTACAAATCTGCCAAAAACAAATCCATTAACTTCATGAGCAACGTATGCTAAGAAAAACTGTGTGGGGGAAAGCAAGACAGAAAAAGCAGGATGAGGAAGAAGAGGAAATGAAAAGAATGAGGAGGAAAGGAAGGAGCGAGAAAAGGAAGACAGGGAGAAGTTGTCTGCAGAGAAACACAACTTTGGCTCTGTTTTGTCTCAAAGAACTCCCAGCTCACCCAAGGACAAGACCCCGGGACAGCACCCCAGGATCAGAGTGACCGTCAAGGCCTGGGAAGGCAAGCAAGCCTGGTCTCAGTAAGACCGCAGACACTGGAACATCACACATGGAAGGCCTGGTCTCAGTAAGACCGCAGACACTGGAACATCACACATGGAAGGCCTGGTCTCAGTAAGACCGCAGACACTGGAACATCACACATGGAAGGCCTGGTCTCAGTAAGACCGCAGACACTGGAGCATCACACATGGAAGGCCTGGTCTCAGTAAGACCGCAGACACTGGAGCATCACACATGGAAGGCTAAAAGTTTATTATGCTTTAAAAATACAAAGGAAGCTTAAATTTATTAGCAGGGGCAGGAAGATTTGAAGAAAATAATAAAACCTCTTGTAAAATACAAGCGAAGCAGCAGCTTAGATGGAGCCTGAGAGAAGCCGGGCGCGGCGTGTCAGAAGTTATCTGCAGTGCGGCCCAGAGAGACGGAGATGAGAGAATCAAAGTGGGAGGAAACAGTATGCCGCAGAAGACAACACGAACAGCCTAACATACGTGGAGGGAAAATGGGAAACTGGCAATGTTTGAAGACGCGACAGCTGGTAGTTTTCCCGAAGGCCCCCAAATCCCAACCAGGATACGTAATACAAAGTTCACATCTAAATGTACTCTGCTGAAACCGAAAACATCAAAACAATGAAAAACCCTGCAAGCAACCAGATGTAACGTGGGGAGGACAGAAGACGAGGGCCGGCCACCAAAGAAAACCAGACGAACTCCTGACCCTCCACAGCAAACAGGAAGTGAGAAGTTCATTGAGCAACATCTTCAAAGTTCTTAGAGCAAGTAACCTCTGCCCAGAATCCTACACCAATTCGAAAACTCTGCAGAATAAAAATTATATTTTTAGTAGATAAAACTAAGTTTGCCACCTTGTATATGAGCTTTTGCTGCAAAGCATCCCACAGTGAAGCTTAGTGGTCCAAACTCTCCTGATTACAGAGTCTGCCTGGCTGTGACCTGAGCTGGCCAAGCTGGCTTCTGCTGGCTTCTGCTAGCTCCCCAGTTGCAGGGGGATTAGGCTTCTCTCCCCTACCTGTTCTCCTCTTTGGGGCCTTTCTTCCTGAAGCGGTCTCCAGAGGCACACTCACAAGATGGTCTTGGGGTCTAAAGCACACTACGAGAGCAAGTCCCACATGTTTGACAGTACCCCAAAGTTTGGAGAAATAAACTCAGAACGCGAAATTACCAGCACTTTGAAGCCTGCTAAGCAAAGGAACTCCTAACAGATGAAACTGAGGCAAAAGGCAGGGCACTCAGGTAGAAGGCATGGGTGCAAGGGCATGAAACAAGAGGGTGGGTCTGAGGCAAGAGAAGCAGACATGGCTTCAGGAAGCAGCATCCCTGGGGGCGACAGGTGGGGCAGAACGCTACACAGGGATGCACGGGGCCAGGAGTGGTTAGGACTTGGGCACTGGAAGCTCACAGTTGTCCCAAAAGGAAACACACTTCATCAGCCTGAAGGGATTGAGAAACTCCTTGCTGGTTAGCAAGGCACAATTTTAGGTGTATCTGTGGATGACTGGCTAGGAGACCTCTAAACTAAGGGAAGAAGAGTCACCTGGATGTGTGCCTATCTTCTACCACACAACTTTAATCCACCACGTGCCTATAAACTGCCCCTCCTGACCAGGACCCCCATCTCCTACCAGCATATGGTCCCTTAACATCCAAATACATGAGGAAACAAAGACCTTTGAGGGATGCCTTTCAAAATGACAGCATCAGAACGGCCTTTGTTGGAGACACATGCCAGTCCTGAGAAGAAGCAATCTTCCAGGCAACTCCTCTCACAGTCTTTGGTCCACACCCCACCAAGCCCAATAACTGGTGCCCAATAATTCCAGAGCACCCACCATGCCAGTACCCGTGCCAAGTTCTAGGGCTCAAGACCAACAAGGCACAGCCTCATCCTCAAGCCCACTCTGGGAAGAACTGAAAGTCACCTCTTAGAACTTCAGTTAAGATTCCCACTTAGTTCTAATCTATGTCAAAATGGTGCGCATAGTAATACTGCCTGTGGATGCCACCTTTACTTCTTATAACAATCCTAGGTGGGCCTGACCTGTCTTGAAGGCAGCAGAGTTGGCAGTGCCCTCAGGTTAACCAATGTTACAATGAAGGAACTCATTTCCTATCTCAGCTGTGTAAGGTCAGACAAGTTACACAGCTTCTCTGAACGTCAATACCTTCATCTACTAAACCAAGTTCTTCATTTCCTACGTGCTTTAATTACGCAAAGTTCTTCAGCAATGCCGACAAGTACTCAGCCCGTGCTCCATCGGGTTCATCAATGGCGTTTGCTGCTGTGAGTGTAGGGCTCTACAAACCAAGGCAGGGATCCCTCAACCAGCAGCGCATAGTAACCGTGCTTCGGTTGGGCCCTTGCTTCTGGCAGGCTTCCATCACTCTCTGACTCCTCAGGAAACAGCAACAGCTCGGGACTCCTCCTCTTCACCTTGAGTCTTCTAGTTAAGTACCCAAGCCTTTCCACTCCTCCCCATGACCCCTACACTGTCCAGAACTTAAACTTTTCCACAGCATGCATGCCCGAGGGCCCATGCCCAAACATCATCATTAGTTAGATGGAATAACACATTTTTAGCATACTATGATGTATCTTGTCATCATAAACTCCCTGTTTTGCTTTATCAGGTCCCATCAGATCTGTTTATCAATAATGTTCAAACTCCAACACCAGAAAGTGGTCATCTAAACACAAGTCTTTTCCATCCTTTGGATTTAATCCTCATTCTCCCGAGTCGTCCAGAAAACCTCGTTGTCAAGACCACTTGTAAATTACCGGCTCCCCTCCTGGCTCTGCTGTGCCCTGCCCATTGTCTTCTTCCAGGGGAAGCCTTCGTGTTGGTGGCCAAATAAAAGAAAACACCGGCAACTGTACATGTGAGGTTTGGATCTGCCAAGTGTTAGAGTGTCTCTGGAGACCAGCACTCGTCCCCTGTAGCCTGAGGTGATCGCCCCACAGAGCACCTTATTTTTCCTTTTATTCAGGTGGCCAGAGTTCTCCAGACTTCATCCCAGCATCAGTTTGCTTCTCTGATTTTGGTAAGTATTAGAAACCATAAAGATACCCAAGGCAGAGGGTCACAAAAGGCAGTATACTGCCTTGAAGAACTCTTTGGTCCTCTAAGAAACGCATCACAACAAACCAAGCTGGCATGGTGTGCCTGAAATTCACAACCCAATGTCATACTGAGGGGAGCTCCGTCAACGGAGCTCCTTCGTATTTAACACCCAGCTGAGACTGAGCTTCACATAGAGCTATGTATCTGAAATGAGCTGTGCATACAAGGGAACTGTGCATGTATGGTAAATTAGGCATGTGTAATAAGCTGCATATATGCAATGAGCTACACATATATAATGAGCTGTGCATGAGCCATGAGTGTCCATGTGTAAATGAAATAAAACGTACAGGTAAATAAATGCGGCACCTACATAAACGTAAATGGCTCTCTGTCTGCCCTTGCCCACAACCTCTTCACAAGGTGCCTTCACCAGAACTTCTCTTTATAGTTGGGATCTGGGAGGCTCCCTTCGTGAGTCTGGTTGTTGTGCATTTTCTAAGGATGTCACATACTGTTAGGAGGTGGGGCCTGACTGGGAGTGGCAGATTGCTGAGGGTGTGGGGTTACTGAAGGCGTGGTGGTTCAATGAGGGTGTGGCCTGGCCCGCTTCTCCCCAGGCCTGACCCTTCCGCTGCGATGTGCTGGCAGCTGCTCTCCACCAGACACTGGCCACATGACCAGCCACCCACGAATGGAATGAGACTTCCTGAAACAATGAGCTAAAATAAACTTTCCCTCCTTAAGTTGTGGGTGTTGGGTGTTATGTCCCAGAAAACACAACTAAGACAAAAGCTTATTCTGGTCATGTTACTTGATGTAAAAGAAACGTCTGTGGACGATGTGAAGCCTTCTGCAGACTGGTGTGTAATGTGTGTCAGGCTGTTTATTACCACCTCATGCAGCAGCAAGCTGATCAGATGCATTTCATTTCTCTCAGCTAAATGGATACGGGACCTCCCTCTCACCACAGTAACAAGCACGACAGCATCAGTGCCAGCCAGCACCTATTCAGTTCTGCCCAGGGCCACAGGGCGACCATGGGACATGGTCCAGAACTTGTGTGAACTGGTTCATTTTGATGCCAAAAAAGAAAAAAAATTTTAATACTAATGAAACTGTTGCTGTACAATCTCCAGTGTGCTAGTATGAGTGTCATGATTAAAGACTGAGCTCAACTTGGAGCAGGCTGAGAGCCTCACCGAATTTTTATGGGTGTGTTGACAAAGGCGCCCCGGGCTCCGGCTTTGGGTGCTGGCAGTAATGTCCTGGCCTCCTCTCCAAAAATCTATCAGAACTGACCGAGTGTCCATGCTGCCGCCCTCTCACTAAATCAACCAGGATCAATACCTGCCCAGCTGTCAGCCGCCCTCTCCTCCACGAACACATTGATTGGCTGAAATGAAAGATTTCTGTCTGTAAAATCTGAATTACCACTTCACTCAACGTAACACTTATAATTTTTGTCTCCCTGATAGTATTAACACCCATGATTGCCCCCTGGGGGACACTTAACCTGGTGATGCAGAGGCAAGCTCTGAAGCCGGCCACAGCCTGCGCGGTGGCCTGATGGTCTGGGACATGAAGAGCAGGCGCCGCTGCAGTGCCATGGCCAGCGCTCGCAGGATTCCAGAAGCAGCCATTTCTGTCCTCTGTAAGGGCGGGGAGAGACCAGCCACAGGATTGGGAGCACAGCTCTCGCTTTCACAGGGGCCTCTGGGCTCCGCCTCAGTGTGGATCTCACCTACCATCCCACGGATCAGGGGGATGGCTTTTCTCTTTACTTCCTTCAGAACATCTTCTGGGGTCAGCTGTGTGCCAGGCTCTGGCACAGATACAGACATGGCGTGTGCCCTCCAGGGGCTCACAGGCAGGCTGTTATGCCACACTCCTCTGATAGCAAGGTCAAGCCTGGGGCTTTGAGAGCCAGGAAACAGGCTGTGGGGACTTTGGGGAACAGAACGTTGGCCACAGGCGTGGGGATCTGAAGACCAGAAGCTGCACTGGAAGGACACGCAGCACACAAGGCAGTGGGGATAAAAGGCGTGCATTTCTCAAGAGCAGAAAATGACGGGTCAGGTATGACGTGGGGGAGAAGGTGTGGCCCGAAAAGAGCTCAAACTGCAGGGAACCAGATGCACTGAAGCCTGAGTGTTTGGAACCAGTCACTCCACATGCAGAGAGGGGACACATGCCAGCAGTTCCTGGCAGTGGGAAAGGCTGCTGAGGTCCAGTGACAGGAGGGCCAGCCAAGAGAGCAGCAGAGCAGACCCACAGGAGCAGGGAGAGGCCCATGGGCGGTGCTCAAGAGTGACCCAACTTGTGAGGGGGGGGCCACATCCTGGAACGGAGGCTGAGTTCAGCAGGTCAGAGCGATGAGCCAGGTGGAGCACAGGCTTCCTGAGGACTTGTCTGTGCTATTTAAGAAGTTTGCATACGCTAATTATCTTCAGGCAGGTGGCCTATTCAGCCGGGATGTTCTAGAGGGGCTCGAGGTCCCCGCACCCTGCCCAAGCTGGCCTCAGACACAGGCTCAACAAGTTCCCCGCAGTCCTCCAGCTGCCTATAAGAGCTGTCTGCCAGGCAAACCTCAAGCCAGCACTTTCCTTTCGCTCAGGAACTGGCCTGACAGCAGGATCATGTATGCAGTCGACGGGAGGAATTCCAACACGAGGAATTAGGAGAATGAATGGAGAATTCTGCCACTGGACCAGAATGCGTCTGCTCCTCACCCCTGCGCTGTGCCCTCCAGCCAACTCCCTGCACGCGGCAACAGCATGATCCCACCCATATGACAGAAGGGGCTCGGACTGCACAACTGCAGGACACGAAGGGGCCAGCCAGAACCACAGGGCACAGGAGCCTCCCAAAATGGCCAGCGCCCTGGAGACACAGGGAATGACACGAGTGTCCAGGCAAATATCTGAACACGGCAGTCAGGGTACACCTGTCCACGCTCAGGGAGGAGTGGGGGCATGGAAGAGGACACACAGAAGGAGGGATCTTTGGGGCAGGCGTGTTGATGAGATCTGTTCCTAAAATGGCACGAGAGCTGGCCTGTCTGGACCTCGTGCCATCTGAGAGTGGGCCTTCTCCAGACAGAGCCAAGGATCCACCCAAGCACCGACAGCCACGAAGTGGCAGCTGGCTGGGCCCTGCTGTTCCTCAGGGATCATCTCATGTGCTAGAAATGACACCCACAGGAATCTCAGGGCCAGAGAGACAAAGAAAAACAAAGCAAGAGATCTTGATAGATGAGGATAGGGCACCAGCACACCACCCCTCAGGCACACCCAGCCTGGGGATGCTCAGGTCATCCACCACGTGGGTCGTGTCCTGCCACCTCGCAAGAGCTCGGGACCTTTGTCAACCCGAGTGGGAAGACTGCCCCATCCCTCCTTCAGCATCCGTGCCTACCAGAATCTCCCCAAAGAGTGGACCCCTCCACCAAAGCAGCAGCGGGAGGTCAGGAAAGGGGTCTGGAGAAGGTGACACACCTGCCAGAGACCAGCCGCAGGCCCAGGCAGCAGGGAGAGGCTGTCTGAGCACCAGTGAGCAAGGCACACACCGAGCCCGTTGATTCTCTAAGTGCCAGAAAGCACAGGTGCTCCGGATGTGTGGGTGCTCCTGAAAGACACCCCGCCTGTCCCCAGACCTCCCTTCTCTACACAGCCTGTGGTCTTTAACTCTCCACCACCGTCTTGACCCTCTCAAATTACAAAATGGGGGGAAACAGCCTGGCACAAGTTATTTTCTTTTATTTTGTGATTCCAGGGCAATCATATTATACAGCAATCGAGTAAAGTGACTATTCTGTGATTAGGGAGGAGAAAGAAGAGGCCACCTTACACAGAAGGTAGTCTCAGTCCAGCCTGAGGGGCACCAGCCTACAGGTGGCTGGTCACCAAAGCCTCCACGGCTTCTCCCCAGGTCACCTAGACTTAGGCTCTGATGCTACATTTTAAACAGCCTCTGAAAACACTTCTTTAGAGCACAGAGGTGATGTGATACAGAAAACTATTATAAAGTCAGCCTGACTGCTTTTAAATGCCAAACTTCATCTGAAAACATTTTCCCTCTGTGATAAGCGTGAAGGACTTTGTCTCGACCTTGATGGAAAGGGTTGCCCACCAGCCTTATCTGTCTTCCACTGGGGGAAAGCTCAGGGGATGTGGCCTTCTCCTCCAGTGACATCCTCCTGCAATCCAGCACCCCAGTGGCAGGGCCTGGGCCCACCTTGCTGAGGCAGGCCAAGCACCAGCAGGTGCCTCCCCCTCCACCACCACCCCGCCCAGTCTCAGAGCTGTGAACCACCCAGGAGAAGGAAGGGAAAGCCGGCCTGGGTGGGTGCCTCCTTTCCGGAATGTGCTGTGTCTGTGTTTAGCTCATGGCTCTTATGATTTTTAACTGTCAAAATGCAGAAGATTTATAATTCTGGCCCCTAATCCATTCAATGTGCAACCACAGAGACTGCAAACCACACCATCTCTTTAGTCACCTCTGCTGGTTAATAACAGCCAGGCAGGGTTTTTTGTTTGTTTTCGTTCTTGGATTTTTTTTTTTTTTTTTGAGATGGAGTCTTGCTCTGTAGTCCAGATGGTCCTGAACTCATTCTGTACCCAGGCTGGCCTCAAACTCACAGCAATCCCGCCTCAGCCTCCCAGGTGCCAGGACTGCAGGCGTGTGTCACACACCCCTGTGCATGTGGTGCTGGGAGTCACACTCGGGGCCTTGTGCGTGCTAGGCAAACTCTCTAGCCACCACGCTAGTCCTCCAGTCCCATCAGGCAGCTTGCCAGTAAATGAGGAGGGACGAAGGGAACTAAGGAAACAGAACACAGCCTGGCTTATTTGAAAATTCTTTGTACCTATAAATCGGAGGTCCTCGACTGGGGACGACTCAACTCCGAGGGGACACTGGCAGCACCAGGAGGAAACATCACTGCTGTCATAACCGGGGAGGAGCCACCACTGGCATGCAGGGTGCGATCAACCCTGCACAGGACAGACCTTCTGCAGAGTGCCTACCTGCTCTCGGCAGAACCCAGAGGGCTGGCTCTGCGCGCCCACTCTGCCGCCCTCCAGGGAGGGAAGGCTTCACGGAGCCATAATGTGGGCTTAGGCGCTGCCTCGTGCTGGGACAACCGCATCGAACGCCCACAGCTTAGGGAAGAAAGGTTTATTGCAGTTCACGATTTCAGGGGGTCTCACACCCTGGCGGGGGGTGTTGGCAAGGAAAGGCTGATGAGGAACAGCTGCTCACAGCATCTCCGGAGGAAGGATCGGGCTGGGGGAGCCGGGCAGCAGGTACCTCCTTCCAGGCCACACCCGCCACAGCACAGGGCATCACAGATAACCCACAATCCCAGATGCTCTGGGGGACATTCCAGACCCAAGCCATGACAGCAAGAGCCGCTCTCACGTGCACGGGCGCCCACACAAACGCACACTCTCCCGTGACTTTGTGCCAGGCTTTCACAGCGGCCCAGACTTCCTGGCTTTCCCCGCCTTAGCCTGAAGCCCTCTGCCATCGTCTGAGACCTAAGGCTACCCGGGAGGCCAGCTCCTTCACCAGAATCGCCAGACGGGTGGACGCTGCTTTATTTCACCTGCATTCCCAGAAGACAGCAGGTTCACACAAGCCCTCCCAGGAAGACATGATCCCAATGACTGCACCAAAGGCAGTTTATGAAAAGGAAGAAAACAATCACGAGAGCTCTTCTGCCTGCGTCCAGACTGGCTTCCGCTCAAACCACCGGGCCAGGCCCCGCGGGTCGTCCAGGCGGGTCTGTGGCCCGTGACAGGGGCGACCATGGGCAGAGAAAGGGGCGACTGGGGCAGGCAGGCGTGGCCGCCGCTGTGACTAGGGTTCTCGGCACGCGCAGGATTCAACTTCATTTGTTTTTGGAATGAGAATTTCTCCAAAAGCCTATTGGACATTTGGGACAAGCTCCCGGAAGCCCTCCAGAGCTGACGGTCCCCATGCGCCCTGCTTTCTGGAAGGATCCGACTGAGGCAGAGCAGGGGCCGGGAGGATAATTAAATTAGCCCCGTCTGAAGGGCTGTTTGGAGGATGGCTGAGGGAAAAACCGGTGTAGGTGAGACGTCAATATTTTAATAACCTTCCTTGGAAATAAATGGTCATGTAACCTCCCCGGGTCGTTTTCATCGGTTCCCTCGGCCCCTCTGCAGCTGGGCTGGAGGAGTCACGACGTTCCCTACTGATTCTGCCCCACCCACCCCAGCCACTCGCCCCAACCGGGTCTGGATCAGAATAAAGCTAACCTGGGACAAAAACGCACAGGTGCCCCAGCCGCCATGCGCAGCTCCGGTTTCAGGTTTTCATCATAGTGACAAGAAAATTAGAATCCTTTCATCAGCTCGATTCGCGTGAGAACAGGTATGGCGGCACAAGGAGGCTCTGTGACAGGATCTTGCCTTCCTGGGCCCACGGGGCCGGAGGAAAGGAGGCTGGCAGGACTTGCTGCTGGAGACACAGGCTGAGAGTTGCCAAGCTGGGGGCCAGGGGCCTCCTGGGAGGAGGGAGGGAGGGAGGGACAGAGGAGAGAGGGGCAGGGAGAAGAACATACGCAGCATTTCTGGGCTCAGATTCAGGAAAAGGCACAACTCTCAAGGACCAGCAGGAGCAAATCCGGAGGGCAGCTGGGAAAGGAAGGGCCGGGCTCCCCCCAAGTGTCTGCACCTCAGAGTCTGCTCAGAGGAGGACGCTGTCTGCTTCCCAGCAAGGAAAACAAGACGAGGGGAGGGGAAAAGAGGAGGAAGGGCCCCATCCCAGGAGGGGTGCTGGGACCTGGCCGTGCTGTCTCCCCAGCGGAACAGGCAAGGAGCCCTCCTACTCCCTGCCCGTGTCACATGCACCCCACAGATGTTCCCGGGGCGCGGGGCGCGGGGCTCTGCGTGCCAGGCAGGTGGCGCTCTGCTCAGCAACTCAGCCAGGGTCCCTGGCAACGTGAGCAGCAGTTTTTTACAGAGACCGGTGCTGGAACAGGACGTGTTCTGTGGGAAAGCTCTCCCTGGGCGACAGCTCTGGTCTCCTCGAGGACAGTCCCATCCAGTACAGCAGAGTTATCACTGGGTACTATAATTCAGCCACTTGCATTGTTCCATAACAAAACTGCAAAAATCCATGGCAGGGTTTGCAGAAACCACAAATAGCCAGCAGCACAGACCCAGCCTGAGCAGTGTGGTGAGAGAGTGCCACTCACAACGCTGCCCACAGTTCATTCACTGATTTGTCTCAAAGACGGTCATAAACTGAGTCACCTACGTATGGCCCTGGAGAGGCACAAGGGCCAGGGACCTGCAGAAGCAAGCCCACCGTCCCCTGCTCCTCACCCACAGGTGACACTGGCCACCACACACAGAGGTCTCTGCTTGGGTGCAGGCCGTCCTTCCTCTTGTCACCCAAGGGTCAGAAATGTGGCCACGAGGGCCCTCGGTCAGGGTGTCCTCCAGCTCCACAGAGCCTCCTGCAAACACACCTCTGCTAAATGAGACCTGAGGGAGGCCTGCACGAGGCAGGTGGGGAGGCAGGGGCGGGAACGAAGGAGGGCCCGAAGGTAACAGGACGGGCTACCTGTCAGCACTTGCCAGCGGGCTGGGCCCACCACTCGCACTGTGGGCACAGCCTCGGGGCACCCAGGGGATGAGAGAACTGTGGTGGAGGCTGGGGGCCCCCAGCAGGGGTGAAGGAGGCTTCTGGGTGGGGAGGCTGGGGACAAAACACAGAGTCTCCTCTGTGGAGCGAGGGGGTCTCCGAGCTTTCTCTGGGTGGCGCCAACTTACGCCAGGAACAGAGATCAGAGCGTGTGGCAATCACTGACCGAGGCCCGGGCATGGTGATCTGCTTGTCTCAAAAGCTGCTGCGGGCCTTCCTAGGCTGGGAGCTGGAGACAGAGGTCTGGCTGCCTGGGGGCAGGGGCTGCTCAAGGAGGGCAGTGAGCAGTGCCCTGGACTAGTTACTGTAGACGGCGGGCTGGCCCCCCGGGCTGGCCAGTGTAGACGACGGGCTGACCCCACTGGCTGGCCAGTGTAGATGATGGCCTGGCTCCCTGGGCTCATGATCACTGCTGGCTGTGGGTTCAACCTATTATTTTAGTATCTCCTAGCTGTTGTCCTGTGCACACTTCTCATTTTCAGGGACACAGCCCAGAGTCCCACCTGTGCAGACTCACACCGCCAGCATCTGTGGCTGTGGATGGGGCTCAGGGTCGGGAACTGCAGCTCAGAGAGCAGGGCCAGCTCCAAGCAGCAAACAGACTCAGCACCTGCTCAGCCACACCTCTTCTGGAGCCCAGGGCGACGGATGGAGAATGAAGGAAGGAATCGTCTTTGTTCACAGGAGCTAGGCAGGGGCGGCCCTTCGTTCCTCCCTGACCCTGGAGGACGCCGGATTCCCTCTAGCTGAATCCCACCAAGACAGCTGTCCTGCTGACCAGATGGTGGTGGTGTCATAAGGGGCTGCACAGAGTCACCAGCCTGCAGCCTTGCCAGAGAACTCCAGGCCAGGGTCTGCCACCAGGTCCACATGTCCCCAAGTGAGGGCTCCTCACTGGGCACAGTCCACCCAAAAGATGACGTGGCAGCCCACTGTAACAGCGTACAGAGATCCTGTGGGGAGGTCAACACCCAACTGGGTGCTATGCTCAATCAGCACGCACTCTTCTTTCTGACGGAGCCTTGGGGGAGCCTCCAGCTACCAGAAGGAGGTCCAGGGGGCCTAGTCACTCAGCATATACCACTCAGGTGGCCCCTCCCAAGTGGACTGAGTTGGAGCCCGAGCTCTATGACTAACCGTTCAGGTTTGAGAGCACTGAGGGCGTTCCCAAGGCTCCGGACTTCCAGTGCTAAACCTGGGACCATCCCACTCAAACCAGAACACGGGCATCGGAGCCGATCGTCAACCATCTCCTGAGCTAAGGCTGAGGCACCCCCAAAATGCTCCTAAAGCAAGAGGCTTCTCTGCTACCCCCTACCATACACACATACACATGGCACCTCCAACATCCTTATCCAACACCCATCAAAGTTAGCAGTCAAGTGGAGTTGGTTCCATAGGGTGGACACCCTGTGGTGCTTTCACTGCTGCTGGACTCCCAAGCCATCACCCTGGTTTGGTGGCTTGTTCTGGAGGCAGGCCCTGTCCGCCAAGCAAGAGCCTGTGTGTTTCTCGTTGATTAGCCTACCTCCCCACGTACACAGAGTGCAGCACAGTCAATCTCCTCAGTAGTGACGAGGCTGGTTAATTGGGCAGGCGGGTACCACATCAGTTTCTCAGGTTTCCGACCTGGATGGCGCCCCCATTCCTCTCTCCAAACCCTGCCTCCCAGTCCCCTGAGACCTTTCCTGTTCCTAATAGCCCCATCTCTTCAAGCAGAGCCCCTGTGTCTCCACATCCTAGGATGCTGAGCACTCGTGCTGGCACACGCTGGCATCCCTGGGGCCTGGCTGAATGGGTGGGCTGCCAGGCTTCTGACCTGCCTCCGCCCTGCTAGCACTCTTATATCTCCCTCCCCCTGCAGCCACAATGTCTGGGCGGATCCCACCGTCATTCGTAGAAGAGCCTCCAGAGCCGCAGTCAGGCTCTGTGCCTAAGAAAATCACCTGGCTCTCAAGCCTGAATGATCTTGTCTGCTGTGACAGAGGTGGCTGAGGTCCTGCCTAGGGTTTTCAGGAGGGCCAGGCGCAGGTGTAAGTTATTTGTAAAGTGAAACTAACCACACAGATCTGCACTGCTGCCGGTGCTGCCCGGGGGGAAGGTCACAGTTTGAAGGCCCTTCCCTTGTCCTGGTCAGTAGAACCCTCCGAGTGCTGGTGAGTTCTAAGAGAAACTCAGGCACCCTGGTTAAAATCCAAGCTGTGTCAGCTTCAGAACTGGGGACATTTGGGTCCAGATTATTCTGGGTCATGAGGGCTGACCTCTGCCCCTTGAGATTTTCTAGCAGCATATCTGGCCTCCGTCCACCAGACACTAGGAGTGCTTCCCAACTGGGACAACCAGATGTTCCCTAGGGGAAAATTAGCCCCAGCTGAGAGCCACAGAGCAAAGGCAGGTTTTTGACTGTTCTGGCCAGGAAGGATCCAAAGGGCAGAGTCCAGCGACCCTATCCATCCTGTCAGGGTCTGCGGCAGTGCGCACAGTAGAGGATTAGGCTTTCCACAATGGCTGTTGTCACCGGAAAGCAGAGGAGAGGCAGGCCAGAAACCAGACAGCCCACCTGGACCGTGGCCTTGGATAAAGACGAAACTGCGGGAAACATGACTGGACTCTCCCCTACAGGAAATCAGTAAACAAAATCTTCTCAATGAAGCCCTTGCTGTGACACTTGCTCTGTCGTCTCAGCTTCGCTACTTATTAAGAAACTATCCTTAGGTATATTTAAGTGGTAAAGCACTTGCCAGGCATGCACCAGACTTTGGGTTCAATCTTTAGCACCACCACTAAAAATGAAATGAAATAAAATAAAATAAAATAAAATAAAATTAAAAATCATGCTAGAGGCAGTAGAAATTAGTCAAAGCAGCCCCCGCCCCAGGAAGCAGATGAGTTGGACAAGCCGTGGGAGTCAGTCAAATGAAAACCTCCTTGTCCAAATCCCAAGTCAGAGGCGGCCAGCCCTTCACAGCTTTGAAGATGTCACATTCTGCTAACAGTGGCCTCTGCCAAGGGGTTTTCTTTGGTGTCAAGCATGAGTGGAGTCTGGATGGGAACACATGGCTACAGGGCACGGGAAAGGGTTCTGTACTGAAGTGACCAGAAGTGACCTCCAAGGGCCACAGATCTCTGCCTAGCTTTCCCACCCGGACTGGGGCGCTGACCTTGGTCCTGGCATCTGTAAGGAGGCTCAGCAGCTAGACGCTGTTCTGCAAGCCCCTGGCTGGCTGGTTAGGACACAGGCCCGTCTTGTGTGAGGCCAGTACTTCCCCACAGTTTCGTGCCTCTGACTCTGCTTTGCGCCCAACATCCCTGCTCCTTCATCCGCCCAGCAGTGCGTCCTCGAGCATTCACGAAGCCTAGCCGTGGGAAGGGTTTATAAAGTCACCTTGGAGGAGAGCCCTGAATGCTCACCCGAAGTCCCCAAGGGAACAGCGTGGCCCAAGTCTTTGCTGTACTGTTTATTTCCCAAGACTCTGAAGTGCTTGCTTAGAGCAAGACGACACTATCGTTATTCTTCTTTCTCTTGTATTTGCCAAGCCAACACTTTCTGGACTTTACTTTTTCATCCATAATAACAGGGGAGCAGGGCAACTATTTATGGAACTGGAACAATAGCTGTCCATTTTTCTGCGGAGAATTCGGGTTTCATCAAAATGGCCAGTGTGTGTGTTTGCATCCCCCACTGTAAAGAAAATATACACTGAACACTTTCAAATTCTTGCAGGATTCTTACCAAATAGGAAATGAAAAGGCCTTTCCTCTGAGCTCACCCCACTCAGCTTTTGGGGGGAAATGACAACACCAGCTTTCGCTTTCTTTCTGAAACCCCACAGTGCAACTGTGTTCACTTGGCTCTCCACCTACCTCCTGCAGCTCATCTCTATGCCTGCTTCCTGGTCCTCCTGTGAAGCTCTAATTTAGGGGGGAAACAAAGGCCTTGACCGTGGATGATGAAGATGTGCCTACGTTGTCAGAAGCAAGAGAGGCGAGAAGCAAGTATTGCCCATATGCCACCACATGTTGAGAATGCTGATGGTGTACTTTGTTCCCAGGGTATCGATTAGTATGAATTCTCCAGAAAAACAGAACCCATAGTGAGAGATGGAGCAATACATATACGTTTGATAGAGATTCAAAGGCAGACAGATATTAAACAGACAAGGCAAACCCTCATTACAAGGAGTTGCCCTCCATGATCAGAGAGGCTGACGAATCCTATGCTCAGCAGCTGGAGAGCTGAAGACCCAGGAGTGTTGGTGGTGTAAGTGCCAGTCTGGAAGCCTGAAGGTTGGGGCCCAGGAAGAGCAAATAGTTCAGATCAAACCCAAAGCTGGGGGTGGTGAGGGGTGGAAAAGACCACAGCTCAGGACAATCAGATGGGAGAAGATTCCCTGTCCACACCGGAGGGTCTGCGGTCTTACTTTGGTCAAAGTCTATTCAGATCTTGAGCTGACGGGACTGGCCCTGCCCACACTGGAGGGAGCAATCCTTCTAGTCTACAGATTCAAAAGTTAGACTTATCTAGAAACACCCTCAGAAACACCAGAAAATGTCTGGCCAAACATCTGGGCAACCTCGCTCAGTCCAGCTGACTTGGAATTCACCACCACGATGTCCCTCAGAATCCAGAATCCAACTGGAGCCTAGACAGATGCTCCACAAGCCCTGTTATTGCTGACATCACTCCAGAAACAAGCCTTCGTGTCACAGAGAATCTGAGGTTCTCGGAGCAGCTTACAGAATGCCTCTGACAATGAGGTAGCCAGCACCACTGCCACCCCCCAGGGACCCCATCTTCTCCTTGACACTGATGCCACCTGAGACCCCTGGGCTCCACAAGTCCTGTCTGACCAGCGCTGCCCTGTTGCCAGGGACTCCACCACGTCCCCACCAGGCGGAGAAGCCCCTCTCCCTGCAGGTCGGAGCCGCCTCTCCTCTAGGCCCTCTTTGCCCTGGGCAGTTTGAACGTCCACCTGTGCCTCTGGTTACTCACACACACCTACTCCACAAGCCCTTCCTTTGAGTGCACTTTAGCCAGAACAGAAGTTCCTCCCACATACTGAGTGAGCACTCTGGGCCCTAACTTGGAGCTCTGAAAGTCATAAAGTCCTGTACACTCACCTCTCTGGGACAGAATCTCCACGATGGCCTCCCAGCCTCCCTGCCAGTGCCCTGCAAGGTCATCTCCCTGCAGTGTTCTGCAAGGCCAGACCATCCCTGACCCAGGTCCTGAGAGGTCACTCTGATGCCACCACACCTTGCGGCTGTTTCGGTGACACCACGACTCATGAAATAAAGCAGACGCTTTATAGCCGAGAGCACACAGGAAGTTAACTGTAACAGTTCTAAAGCTCTGACTTTTACTGCTATCGTTCATAACGATTATTGGAATAAACGACTTCTAAGATCTATTTACCTTTCCTTAACTACCTACTACGTGTCAGGCCTTTCGTGCGTGCAGTTTTCACGCCAATTATCTTGTTGAATCTCCACCACAGTCCATAAGGCGGAGGCTATGATTACCCCCAGTTTCTAGATGGAAAAACGAGGCAGAGAAGCAACTGGCAGCCAGCTAGCACAGGGCAGAAACGAATCTCAGATCTCGGCATGGGTGTGAGGGCCCATCGCCCCATTCCTAACTGGCTTCTTGGGTCAATATGACACCAAAGGGAGATGGCTAAGACCAGAGCGAAAAGGGAAGGGAGCACCACAGGCCACTCCCTTTGATGCTGAGAAGCTCCTGCCGGCCAGGCCAGTGCGGCCACCACTCACCACGCTCACTCCAGAGCCGGCTGCACTCTCTCCGCCACTCTGCATCCCTAGAGATGTTGGGGGGTAGAGGGGTCCTTCTCAGTCCTTCCATCACTCCGGCCTCCATGTCCCAAGGTTCAGCCAGGACCAGCTCCCTTCCCTTTCCCCTAGTTCTGACTTTTAAAGATAAATTCTGAGCAAGAGATACTTTAGGAAGAATTATATGGATCCATCCCTCCAATGAATCCTGAACAGATCAGCTCCCCAAATGTTTTTCACAGAAAAAGGTCAGACTCTTTCACCATGTACCAGATGATGCATGGGACCCATGAGAGGGGTTCTGCACTTACTGTGATAATTCCTTCATAAAATCCTGATCAAGCTCACCCGAGAGTCTGGATTTATACACAGGAATTAATAGGAATGTGTGTGTGTGTGTGTCTGACAAGAAAAATTAATGTACAAGTAACCATAAATGTGACTTTCTGAAGATGTATTCTTCCATACTTTAAAGATAACACTGACTGTGGGTTTTTTTTTTAATATTGTCCTTTGTATCAGGAAATACACAAAATCGTCCAAGTCTGAATGACTTGGATCATTTATCACAGTGAAAGTGGTTCAATGCAAGATGAATTTGTGACTTGCTGCAAAAGAAGCATGAAGATTTGCTCCTGTCTAGGAATCTTGATGATTCTGAATTTAGGCCTTCGTCTCCCAGGAACTTTGCTGTGCACCTGGAACCTGTTCCCAGCCCCAGACAGGTCAGAGAACACGCTACCCGTAAACACTGCTCGGTTTTGGAATCTGCCCTGTCGATTTTCCTGTGCTGTGCAATTCCAGCCAACTCCAAGGGGAAAAAGAAAAAGAAAAACAAAATCAGTCAGGCTGGTCAATGACTGATGTTAAGTCTCTCAAAGGCATTGTATTATTAGTTTACAATCTTGATTCTTTTCTTTTCTTTCCTTTTTTTTTTTCAAATTTATGACCACTCAAAAGACCAAATCTGTGATTAAAACCTGTTGCAAACAGAAGGTACAGATGGGGCCCATTGTCATGTTCATTCCTGCAACTATTCTTTGTTTAAGGTAAAAACAAATAGTTCTTCCCATTTATTTAGAGGAAAAACTGAAGTGCATAAGCTTATTCATTGTTAATTCTACCCACGAGAAATATAATCTAAATACAAGCCGTAGGGCAGCATTTATGTAGGTCACTAATACTCTTGAAAAATCAGTAAAGTTTGGGGCATTATTCCCAGGAAAACAAACACAAATCTTCGTTCAAACAAACAAACAAAAATTCACATGCACGTTAGAAGGAGCACTGTTCTGGTTTGGATCTGGAGTGTCCCCAAAAATCTTCAAGTACAGAGGAGGGGCCTGGCTGGCGGGGATGGATGCTTGGGGCTTGACCTGCAGGGTGTGTGCTGCTTCCACCCTTCCTTCCAGACCTGGCTCTGCTCTGCTACACCAGAGGAACCCCCGAGCAGACTGTGGCCTTCTAACACTCTGAGCTAAAATAAATCTGTCCTCCCTAAAACTGTGGATGTTGGGCATTCTGTCCCAACCAACAAAACAGTAACTAAGACAAACAGTACAAAGTGCAAGTTCTTCCTTTAAAGGAGGTAGTGAGAAATTGATCTCTGGCGATTGCAAATCAAAAGGCTCTGATTACAATGAAAGCAGAACTGGCACCTATGAGCCACTGTGGGTTTTCTAAGAAGTCACACTAAACATATCTCCACTCTATTTTGTGATGTGATGTAATGTGTGTGTGTGTGTGTGTCCTGTGTAAGAATATCTCGATCTATTTATATGAACAAGCGTGTGTATATAACATAAACATTTAAATACTTGTATTTGTTCACACATGTAAAAACATTTTACAAACAATCATTAAACACATAGTTGATTTAATTACATGTAATAGTTACTTATAACATGGCTGGCTTGTCCTTGGACTAAATGCTAAATGTTCAGAGAAATAACATACAATGTCTGCCTGTAAGAGTCCCATAGCCTAGTGAGGAAAATGGACTTAATTTCAATCATTTAATACAATAAGCATTTAGGCAAAAGTGCTAAGGAAGCAAGGAAAAGCAGCCACTTTTCCCTCTCAGTTAGGAGGCAGCACGAGCAAAGCTGCTCTCTGGTCTGGACAAGGGGAGGTGCGGCCTCCTCTCCGAAGTGCATGGATCAGCACGGTGGGAGGCGCCAGGACCCTTCGGCACAGTGCCTTGCAAAACTTTCTCCTCGGCTCTTCCCTGCAGCGAGCATCCCCCCTGCCCGCTTCTATGGAATATTCCCTTCCTCCAAACTCCTGGGTGATCTGCGGTGCAGAACAGCTGGCAATGCACAACCTCGGCATGGAAGACAATCCTACGAGATTCTTCTCATGAACCTCTTTTTAAAAAAAATTATCTCTCATTCTACCCAAGGCCTCCCAACTGGCACAGGTGCCACTTGCCACTTGTGCTCAATGCCCCAATCACCCTTCACCTCCAGCCCTGGCCCTGGGATCCGCAGCAGGGGCTGCTCATCACTCGCAGGTGGGCAAGTTTCCAGCCGCAACTTGCTGTGTGCAAGTTACTCAGGGCCTCTCTCGGCCAGGACAGATACTTGGTCGACGATTTTTCCCTCTGCCATCCCAACGAGCTGTGCCGACAACACTGTCTTCATCTGCTTTCCTGCTGCCGGGATAACATGCCCAAAAACCACAACTTAAAGGAGGAAAGGTTTATTCTGGCTCACAGTTTTGGAGGAACTCGAGTTGGCTGGCTCCAAAAGGAAGGGGTACTGCAAAACACCTGCTGGAATAAAGCTGGTCACCTCATGACAGCCAAAAGAAAGAAAAAGCAGTCCAGGACAAGAGTACGTTCTCCTAGGTCATTCCGTCAACGACCAGCCTCCAGCCAAACCCACCTTCTAACAGCACGTTCAGCTACTCACCTGGTCAGCGGATGGAGCCACGGATGGGCACAGGCCCCATGACCCAACCACATTCCAAACACAAGAGACTCTGAGTAAGGGAACACCCTGGATCTAAACCATAACAGACACCTTGCACGAAGGGCCTCAGGAGGTGCTAAAGGGTCCTACCCCAGCCACTCAAGTACTGATCAACTGGATCATCTATCCTAATATCTGTGCTCACTGATTCCCTCCCTTACTCTCCTGACTGCCCCCACAGAATTCAACTGGCTTTTGGTTCCCCTGCTGCTCCCTGGAAATTCTGCCCAAGGAAACAACCAGAACTCAAGTCTTATCCCGGCTGTGCTGGTAGCAGTTTGTCCAAGATTACTAGTATCATAAATGGTAAGAGCTATAAGCAGACCCTCAGAATGAAATTCAAGGACAATCCTTTCATGGGCCTGATGCCCAGACGAAGTTCTGTGCCTGTGGCAACTGAGGAAAAAATAAACCCTGGCCTCAGTTACCTCATCATCACCATGAGGCCCTCAAGCAGGACCGGAGCTGGAACAACAGAATGCCAGGCTCTGTGCTGATAGCCACAGCTTGGCGAAGTTCTCCCTCCCCGGCATATCTCACCGAGTAGGTCTTGGAAAGAGAGCATCGGCAATATATCGCACGGTTTCTCTAATATGTGAAGTCCAGAATACAGTTATTTTATAGAACTAAGTGGGAGGAGATAGAGGGAACTAGTGGGTAGGGGAAGGTGCGGGAGGGTCAGGAAGGGAGAGTGGAAGAGTTTGTAATTTTGACATAATACATATGTGCACAAAATAATCAACATCAGTGTAAACATGTATATCACATACACATACCAATAAAATGAAAGGGAAGTACTATACAAAATGGTCATCTACTAAAAATAAAAAGATCATCTACTGTAGGAAGATTTATAATACAAAAAACACAAGAAATTTCACCCATGAATATGTACCATGCCAGACCTTTCCCAGGGCCCATGTGGCAGGGTGCTACAGTTTCACTGCAGTGTTTCCCAGAAGCCTTATGTATTTGGATATAGTGGGATTGTGGCCATGTTGATGAGGTAAGTGATTTTGTCTTTCATTTTTCCCCCCTGGAAGTCTAAATGGTGCAGCAGTTTTAAGAACTCGTTGAAAAGCCCACCCTAAAAACTGAGTGAAATTGCCTGGAGTGTAGATCACGTGAGAATTCAATCATTTATTTGACTGCCCTATATCATTTCACACTTAGAACTGTTCCATTTGTTTAGTTTTAAAAATGCTATAATTAATATCATTTTAAAATGTATTCCTTAAAGACTTCTGGTAAGATGCCAGCCTAGCAGCCCTACTCAATGGCTCTTCACAGGCTCCTCCAAAAAAGTAGTTAAAGAAAGTAAAGAAGCTACCTGCTCGTTAGCTTGGACAGGGAGCAGCGCTCCGGAACGGAAAGACCATAGGAAGGCTGGAAACACCAAAGACACACGTGAGGCTGCAGAAAATGTCAGCCAGGAAGCCACCCCAGGCTGCCTGGGAAGCGCCAGGAGCAGCCGGCAGTCACAGACTCTGTGGTAAGCCCACAGCTGGGAGCTGTGGGATTTAACAGCAGCCGGTAGGCCCAGCCTCCAGAAAGAAGTCTGCGGGCAGTGCGAATGGCGAATGCACAGGCTTCCCCTTGAAAAGGCCTCCCTGCAGCTCAGCAGACCAGCCTGGGAGAACAGTACTCGGGAGCCACACTAGAAAGTAACACAGGCAGGAGCCATTTTGAAAAGAGTCTGGTAGACACAGGCCACACACCAGGACATAGGGGACAATCTCAGTTAGTGCCTAGAAAAGAAGTGGTACAAGTGATAGTTGCAAAGAGGGAAGAACCGATCTGGAAACAGTGAGAACAGAAGACAGGGAGACCCGATGTCTGGACAGGGAAGCCGGGACAGGTGGGAGAGCTTGTGTGAACAAGGCACCTTGGAGGCCACCAGACTATGAGGTCCCCTTGCTGCCTGCCCCACAGAATTCAGCTGGCCTTTGGTTCCTCGACACGCCCTTATACACATTCAGAGAAACATCTCTGCTAGGCTACTAAAGTGAATTCCCTCAGCAACAGAGTCATGGGAAGACAGGCCAACAGGACACAAGCAGAGACGCTGGACTCACCAAAAGCACATGGCATGCACCCTGAAACAGTGGAACTTACAGGAAAGGAAGCCAGACACCAAGTGAGCCAAGCAGCCAATCAGGTCAAACAAGACATGCTTGAATAAATGCAAGCAATGAGTAGTGACCTTAAATCTATTAAGTTAATAATAGTCTTAATGAATACAAAGTTTAATGAGTTTATAGAAGATACAAACAAAACGCTGGCTGAGGCAAATAAGGCAATGCAAGGTGTGAAGGAACGTTTTGGTAGAGAAGTGAAAAATCTGAAAAGAAACCTAGTTGAAATTCAGGATATAAAAACTTCATCTGAAAGTGGGGGAAGCGGCTCCGACGCTGAAGGCAAGGCAGATGGATTAAATGCCATAGTCGGGCCTTGCACCAAAACAAGAAGTAAGCGAGACGGGTGGGATCAGCATCTGCCGGATGGCTCAAAGAGACGGGACACCAGAATTATGAGCACAGCAGAAAGAGCAGGAGGCAGCACAAACAAACGGTATCAAGAATTTATTCACCATGACAGGAAATTCCCCAAATCTAGGAAAAGAAACTAATATTCAGGTTTAAAAAAAAACAGCTTATAGAACACCAAATAACCTTAACACAAAAGAAAGTCATCATGACACATCATAATCAAAATCTCAGAAATTCAACACAGAGAGACAATATTAAAAGTAGCAAGAGAAAAGCAGGTATTAGATCCAAGACAAACCCATTTCAATTACTGCAGATTTCTCAATGCAAACCTTGTAATAGAGTCTAGAATGAAATCTTTCAAGTTTTAAAAGAAAACAAGGGCCAACCCAGGTTGCTGTTTCTGGCCAAATTATCCCTGAAAGTTGAAGAAGTAAAGACTTTTCATGACAAAAAAACACCAAAGAAATTTGCAAATACAGGACCAGCACTGCAGAAAATACTTCATGGGAGCGGGGGGGGGGGGGGGGGGGGGGGGGGGGGGGGGGGGGGGGGGGAGAGAGGGGGAGAGGGAGGGAGGGAGAAAAGAGAGAGTGGAAGAAGAGAAGGAAAAAGAGAAGGAAAAGGAGCCACACTAAAGAACTCAGAGGAAAGGAAACACTGAAAGGGAAAGTAAAAAATAACAAAAAGAAAAATAAAAGAACCAACACTAGAAAAACAAGACACTGACACGATTCAGTAAAAACATTACAATATTTACTCTCAATGCTGCAGAGAGAGGAGAAAGCCTGCTGACCTTTCTTACTTCACCAGTCAAAACACACAGATCGGCAGAGTAGATCCAAAAAAAACTTTTTAGAAAACAACCATTTGTTGTCTGCAAAAAACAAACTTCACCCACAAAGAAGCACTCAGACTGAAGACACAAGAAACTCATACTCCACGCTGCTGGAGCCCAGAACCAAGCAGGAGCAGCTGGACTACCGTCAGACCCTGCAAAACAGAACAGACCGGAAGAGATGAATACGGACACTCTACACCAGTAAAAGGACAATCCAACAGGAAGAGCTCATAATTATAAACATACATGACTCAATGTAGGTGCACCCAACCACATACAACAGAAACTACTGGACATGAAGGGTTGAACAAATCCCAGTAGCAATGAACTGGGAGACATCCATACTCCACTCTCACAAATAGACAGGCTGTCTTAGCTACTATTTTGTTGCTGTGACAAAATACTCAACATCCACAAATTTAAGGAGGAAAGGCTTATTTTAGCTCACAGTTTCAGAAGGTCACAGTCCATTCAGGGGCGGCCAGCAGCCATGGAAGTACATGGCAGAGGCAGAGGCAGAGACAGCTCGTTGACATCACAAACAGGAAGCCAAGTCAAGGCAAATTGAGACCAGTCAAAGATAGCAGCCTGCATATGCCAGAGCTGGAGTGTCCAGTGGCCAATCAGAAGCGAAGGTGGACTCCCATGCAGGACTGCAGGACAGCTGGTGAGGGTCTGCTGCAGATCTCAGTTGTTCAAAGAACAATGACAGAGGCTGGAGACTGAAGATCGCGAGAGGCAGACAGGCGTAAGTCAAGACTGGAGAGAATCTGTGATGAACATCTTGGGAAGGAGAGAGCTTTCCCAGGGGAAGAGGCTGTAACAATCTTTCTTCTTCCTTCCTTTTATACCAATAGAGTTTCCAGTTGGCCCTCCCACAGCAGGGTGGGTGCTCTTCCCTCATTTGCTGAACCATAAGTCACTCACACTCTAATCCAGGCTGGTTCTCAATTCCCAGTCTAGGCATGGTTCCCAAACCCTGATCTAGGCGTGATTCTCAACCTCTAATCCAGGTGTGGTTCCTGATTGCCTCAAGTTGACATAATCTCTCCAACGGTCACACAGAAGAAACCAGGGAAGAAATTAAATACTTCTGGAGTAAAACAATAGTGTGAGCATATCATACCAGAACCTGTGGGACACAATGAAAGCTATGCTAAGGGGAGAACTTAAAGCAATGAATGAATACATTTTAAAAACAGGATAATATCAAATAAATAATTTAATGGTGCATTTCAAGGTTCTAGTGAAACAAGAACAATCTAAATCAAAAGAAAGTAGAAAAAAATAAAGATCAGGGCATAAATTAGTAAAATTGAAACTAAAAATACTACCAAAAGAATCAATGAATCAAAGTGCTGGTCCTTTGAAAGAATAAACAAGGTTGATAAACCTCTAGCTAAACTAACCAAAAGAAGGAAAGAAAAAGCCCATATCAATACAATTAGAAATGGAAAAGGTGAAATTACAATGGACACTGCTGAAATTCAGAGAATTACAAGGAACTATTTTGAAAACTTACACTCCAACAAATTGGAAAATTTTGAAGAAATTGGTAAATTCCTAGACATATACAAGATACCAAAATTGAACCAAGAAGGTATAAAACCATGAATAGGCCCATAAAAAGTTTGAAAATTGAGGTAGTAATAAAGTCTCTACCTACAAAGAAAAGCCCAGGGCCAGATGGATTCATTGCAGAATTTTACCAGTACTTCAGAGAAGAGTTAACACCAATACTTCTCAAATTGCTCCATGAAATTGAAAGAGAAGGAACACTGCCAAAATTGTTTCTAGAAGCTAGCATTTATTAAAATCAAAGACTTAACTAGGAAAAAAAAACTAGAAACAAATCTTCTTAATGAACATAGACATAAACATCCTCAATAAGACACTGGCAAGTAGAATTCAACAAATCATTAAAAAGATAATATTCCATGAACTAAGTGGCTTCCTTCCAGGGATATAAGAATGGTTAAACATATGTAAATCAGTTAACATAATATACCACATAAATAAAAGCAAGAACAAAAACTTCATGATCATCTCACTATCTGCAGCAAAAGCCTTTGACAAAATTTAACATCCATTCGTCATTTAAAAAAAAAAAAACCTCTGAGAAAAAGAGGTATAGAAGGATCTTACCTCAATCTGACAGAGGCGATTTATACCACACCTACAGCCAGCATTATACTAAATGGGGAAAATTGAAAGCATTTTCTCTTAAATCAGGACTATGACAAAGCTGTCTACTCTTACTACTGCTATTCAATATAGCACTTGAAACGACAGCCTGAGCGATAAGCCAAGAGAAAAACGGGAATAGGTATGGGAAAGGGAGAAGGTAAGCTATCCGATTTGCAGATGATACGAGTCTCTACACAGAAGACCTCAAAAACTTCACCAGAAGACTCTCAGAACTAATTAGCAAATCCAGCCATGTGGCTGGATACAAAGTTACACAAAAAATTAACAGCAATCCTCTACACTGACAATGAACTCACTGAGAAAGAGCTGAGAAGAAGAATCTCATTCTCAATAGCTAGCTCCTCAAAAAATTAAATGCCTAGGAATAAACCTAATCAAGGAAGTGAAGGACCTCTACAATGAAAAGTGCATTATGCTGAAAAAAAGAAATTGAAGAGGACATTAGATAATAGAAAGACATCCCCTGCTCCTAGTCAGGCAGAATTAATATTGTTAAAATGACTGTACTGTCAAACTGATACACAGATCGAATGCAATTCCTGTCAAAATTCCAACATTTTTCACAGAACTTGAAAAAAATCATAAAATTCATATGGAACCAAAAGAAACCCAGCATAGTCAAAGCAATCCTGAGCTACAAGACAAAAGTGAGTGGCATTATGATTCAGACTTCAAGTTATATTACAAAGCAACAGTGAATTTTTTAAAATATGGTATTGGCACAAAAATAGACAAGTTGACCAATGCAACAGAACTGAGAATGCAGAAACAATCTTCAGTACCCTCAGCTATCTGACCTTCAACATACACTGCAGAAAACATACACTGGAGAAAGAACAGCCTCTTAAATAAATGTAGGGGGATAACTGGTTATCCACATGCATAAGAGTGAATCTAGACCCACACATATTACCATGTACTAAAGTCAAATCAAAGTGGATCAAAGATCTAGATATTAAAAGAGAAACACAGGACCTTCTGTAGGAAGCAGCCAACATATCCATCAATAGATGAATGGATAAATACACGCTATGTTTACATGATACTACTCTGCCCTAAAGAAAGCTAAATTTAAATTATTTGTAGGAAAATGGATACATTTTGAAAAGACTATTATGCTTGATGAAGTGAATCAGACACAGAAGGCTTAATATTTCTTTGTTTCTGTAATATGATAAAACCAAACCATAAAAAAGTAAAAGAGAGATGGAAGAAAGTAGGAAGATGGACTTAGTGGTGAGGGAAAGGGGATGTGGGGGGATACGGAAGGGGTGGGACATCGAAGGGGAGGAAAACTTATCAAAATGTGGTATGTAAATTCCCCAGTAAAGCTGATTGCCATTATTCTGTATCACAAATACATGTTGATAGAAGAATTTAAAAATAAAACTATTCCTTAAATAGTCTTCTTGCAGAGATTATAAAACACAAAGACACTTTCTTACGAGACTCCTTGCCCTAGAACAATTCATCTAAGCATAATTGCATTTTGTTGGCCATACCGTTGTTCACTTACTCTGTAGTCCTGAGTTGAAATCTTATAAAACAAACACTGGGTAATGACAGGAGAGACAAACTCCTAGAACTAGGCTATCAAGTATTCAGAACAGAATTATTTTCACAATTAAATAAAATTTAATTTTTGGCTCATGTGGTAAAAGATTATATCGGATTTCTCATTCCTTGGAAAATCAGAAAGAAGTTAATAACAAACACCATAATTATCTGCAGAGACTGAAGAATGATTAAATTATCAGGAGGCCGATCCTCCTAAAACTATTTCTTTAATTAGCTAAAGCTGGAAGTATATATTAATATTTCTAAGAATATTTGCATATATTCACAACAGGCTAACCAGATATTAGCCGACATAAATTTTTTCTAATGTTATGTTAGAAATATTTTAAAGATTAAACCATATTATCATGTTTTTTCAATGATTATCATACTATGTACTCTTGATTCATTACCATAAATTCTCTAATTTAAGATCTGAAAATGCTTCTTTTTCTCCACGATGAGATTTTTTTTGTTTTAGTTCTTCTTACAAACTAGAAGCCTCTTTTGGAAGCCAAGATGGTTGGAAAAATGAATTTTCTAATCAGCCTCAGCCCCAAGCAGCTCCTCAAGGAGGATATGAACAGTCCGCCCTGACTTGTGCCTGTCAGCACTGTGCCCTCTTAAGCAGCCCAACCCAAGCAGGAAAGGCCTTGGGCAGCAGGGAGACTGACCAGGCAAGGGGTGGCCAGCCCAGCAGAGGACAAGAGTGGAGGATGACTGACAGCAGGGTGTCAATCACAGTTCTACAAGTCTAGACTCCACACTTGTGTGCCTGGTGGGTCCCTGCACAAAGTAGAACATTCCATCAAAGTGAATATATTCTTGGAAGATTCCACTGGGGAGTGACGAGAGTGTTGGGGCCACACCTGAGAACCACAGAGAGGCTTTGTTACCACCTTCAGGGGAAAGGATGATGGGGAACCCTCTGGTGAGTGCCAGCAGGCTAGGGCCACGCTGGCAGGGGCTAAATCCTCAGAAGAGACACAGCCAACTCCAAGCAGTGCTGTGGGTGAAGCAGAGGATCAGATTCCCCAACATGTATACAACGACACACTAGAGAACGTTCTGTTCTAGCCACTCAACACAATCATCAGCAAAGATGGGATATCCTTCGAGAACAGAAACATCCAAAGGACCGGGGAGCCCAAGGGCTGTTGCAGTTACAATTAGGCAGCCCCCAGCAGTCTGACAACCAAGTCCTTGGAGCCCACTTGTGGGAGGCACAGGTGCTAGGCAACAGAGAGAAGGACATTCAACTCTGTTGACCCAGATAAGGCTCCCAGGGAAGGTGACAACAGGAACAAGCCAGGTTTATGTCCCAGCTCTTTGTCCACGCAGCCATCAAGGGGCAGGAGCCTTAACTCCATCTGGATCCCACCTGGATGCCAGATATGGTCCTGCGAGTTCAGCCCATGTGGGATTCCTGGACCAAATGGAGGGAGAACTCGGGGGCAAAGTGCACCTTGCACTTAGAGCAGAGCCACGGCACATGCAAAGGCACTTGTTCATCCAAGACACGCCTTGACATGGTGTCCAGTGACACCTCTGCAGGAAAGAACGGGAAGGCATATGAGTCCCAAGGCCTGGCCTGCAGGGATATTTTTTGGTCTCTCTGACTCCTGTTCCAGACAAAACACAATGAAAACACCAGGATCCAAGTCTCCTCCTCCTCCCTCCTCCTCCTCCTCCTCCTCCTCCCCCCCGCCCCCTCCTCCTCCTCTTCTGATTGTTTGCTTTCTTAACAGAACAATTCCCATCTCCTGTTAAAACTTCAAAAAGCACTTGTAGACAGTTTCCCCTGAAAAGCTGCAGCTAGGACTTTGCAGCTGATGGCCTAGCTGTGTCCCCTCCTTACAGGAGGGGATGACTGTGGCCAGAGAACCGCAAGGAGAAGGTGGGGTCCAGGGGTCTCCTCAACACATCCCTCCAGCCCAAACACAAGGCAGAAGTTTGCTTAAACGTCTCCAAAAGACACACTTTCCCCTCCCCACTAAGGAAAAAAAGTATTTTAGGAATTAAAATGCAGTGAATTCAAATTACAGCCTATCCAAATTATGATACCAAAGAGGAAACGTAATATTCATATTCAACTTGTCACTTTAATTAATTTGTATTATTTCAGGAGTTCTAAAAAAACAGGGCAGTCATCAAGCAACAAATGGAAATGCGAATAAGACAATTCAATTAATTCATCAAGCATCTAGCAGACTGGCATTTGGAAGACCACTGCACTGGAAGGACAAGCGAGCTGGGCAAACCTGCCCAGAAAAACCGCTAAGAGCACATGCTCTTGTGGAAGAATGATTTCTTAAAGTGATTTTTATGAGATTGTCCATCTGAAAATTCCTGAACTCTTCTTCTGAAATTTTTTGACTAATGAACTTCAGTGTTGTGAGAACCTTCAGTTCCACAGGACAACTGAGAGATTTCTCCTACATCGCTTGCGGACAAACACGTTGATGTCTCCCCCGTCAACATCTCTCTCCTGAGCAGTGCATTTACCAACACTGAAAATCCAACACCGACACAGCATCCCACCCAAAAGCCACAGTTTGCATCAAAGTTCACTCTTGCTGTTGTCCACCGTGAGTTTTTTACAAATACGTAACACCACGTACCCACCATGATAGCATCAGACAGATCATACCACTTCACTGCCCTACAAATCCCATCTTCTGATGACTCACACCTACCGCTCCCCTGAGCCCTGCCAACCACGGATTTTAGGATGACTTCCTCCAGTGTTTTGCCTCTCCCAGAATGTCGGAGTTACTAACACGTAGTATACAGCCTTTTCAGGCTGGCTTATTTACTTATATGCATTTATTTCAAGTCCCTCTATATTTTCTCACAGCTTCACAGGTCATTTCTTCTTAGTGATGAATACTGTTCCGTTACCTGGACATACCACAATTGATCCGCTTGCCGATTATAGGACATCTTGGATGTTTGCAGCTCTACCTATTAAATATAGCTGCATAAACATTCTTGCGCAGGTATCTGTGTGGACGTAAGTTTTCAGCGGCTCTGGGTAGCGGGCCAACCCCTGCTCCCACAGGAGGAGCACGTTTAGTTCTGCGAGATGCTGCCAAAGTGCTGCATCTTCTGCGCTTCTGCCTCGGTGTTACCCACCTCCTCAGCGGCGTGCAGGGCTGTCCGTGCTTGGGCTTGGCCACAGGTGTAGTGTTACATCACTGTTGCTTTGATTTTCATTTTTTGTGATAATCTACAGTGTGAAACATTTTATATGTTTATTTGCCATCTACAGATCTCCCCCAGTGGCGTGTTTGTTAAGATTTCTATCCTACATTTGAATTGGATTGTTTGTTATTGAGTGTAATGTGTATTTCGGATGACAGTCCTTTATCAAATGTGCCTTTTGCACATATTTTTTGCCTGTCTGTGATTGTTTTTCTCTATTTCTCAGCTTTGTTTTCAGCAGAGCTGCAGTTTGCAGTTTTAATGAAGGGCAGGTGATCAGCTCGCTCTTTCATAAATTGTGACTTTGGTGTCATGTCTGAACGTCATCGCCACATACAAGGTCGTTCAGACCTTCTGTTACCTTCTAGGAATTTTACAGCTTTGCACTTAAGTTTGTAATCCCTTTTCAATTAGGTTTATAAAGGATTTAAGATCTATGCTTCAATTCATATTTTTGGACATGGATATCCAGTGAGTAATATTCCAGCACAATTTGTGAAAAGGCTGCTCTTGCCATATCTGGCTCCTTTTATTCCCGTGTTAAAGATCAGTTCACTGCATCTGAGCAGCTTTATTTACGGGCTCCATACTTCATTTTACTGATGTGTTTGTGTACCCTTCGGCCAACACCACACCGTCTTCATGTTTACAGCTTTACAGTGAGTCATGAAGTTATATAGGCCCCATCCTCTACTTCATTCTTCTTCAGCACTGTGCTGGCTGTTTGCTTTTTTGGTCTGTTTGTTTATTGTGCCTTTCCACATAAACCTTAGCATCAAGTTTTCAATACCCCATATAAAATAACTTGCTGGGCTTCTGCTGAGATCACACTGAACACACGGTGTGGGGACACTGAGTCTTCCTATCCGTGAGTACAGATGGCGCCTAGGTTCAGGTCTTCTTCGATACCATTCACCAGATTCGTCGCCTTCCTCACGTATCTTACCCACATTTCCTTAGCCACATGCCTAAACTTTTTATGTTTTAGTATTAATGTAAATGACACGGTGTAATGAGTTTCAAAATCCACTAGTTTATCACTAGGACCTAGGAAAACACTTGACTTTTGTGCTCATTAATCCTGTATCTTGAGATCTTCCTATAATCACATCCTAATTTAAGTGGTGTGTTTTGTCAATTCTTTTGCCTTTTCTACATTAACATCTGTAAACAAAGACAGGTAAATCTCTTTCTTCTCACTCTGTATGCCCCTTATTTCTTTTTCTCATTTTAATTGCATCTGCAGGGACTGCCAGGTGACAGGCAGGGGCGGTGGGGACAGCGCCTCAGTCTTGGCCAGCAGGCTCCTCAGCAGGAGTTTGCTCTTACCATGTTTTCCTTTTTAAAATTAACTTGCTTTCATTGGCTCTCCTGAGCCATGGCATGATTTCAGAAATGCCTATAATTATTAACTTTGTATCACATAATGAAAAAGATATCAATGGATTTTATCTTGTTTTTTTGTTTTTGTTTTTCTTTTTTTTAAAAAAAAAAAAAAAAGAATACTTCACTTTAAAAAAAATTTGAAGTCTCCCATGAACTTTAAAGACCTGTTACAAAAAAAAAAAAATGTTCTCCCTGGTATACCAGTTCCGGCCTGAGCTACTCCCACTGAAACTCAGCACCGCCCATAGTCCTTGCCCCCCGCCGTGTCTTTAAGGACCACTGGACAAGGAGTTGCCACTCATGTCTCCTCCTGCAGAGGCTCCCAACACAGCCTTCCTGCTGAGGCTTCCTTTTACTCTCTCTCTCTCAGCCCCAGCCTGCTCAGCCTGGGGCCAGCCATGCCCTCAACCCTGGGGCATCAGGAGTGCCCCCTTGTTCCCCAGCTCCCAAAGCAAACAGCATGCTGTAAGTGCATATCCTCCTGGGTCTGTGCAGTAGCCCAGTGACCACGACCGACCCACCTCCTAATGGTACGTCAGAGTCTCAGAATAAGAAACATAGTCACCAAAGAGAACATTCTACCTGAGGAAACAGCCTCAGGGAGAGAAGGAGAAGATCTGCCTCTCATCCATACTCAGTGTTTTCCTCCCCCTGGAGACTCCTGAACTCCAGCAGCCACAGGGCGATGGCAACATTAAGGCGCAGGGACCCGAGCTATGTGGTCATCAGGGTGAGGCCTGACTGTGAGGAACACGCCCTGAGGCCCAAAATCTTCAGAAGAAAGATCATTCTAGACAAAAGAAAGAGATGCAGCCCACCTGTGTGCAGGATCACAGGGGGAAGAGAAGAGAGGGGGGCGCACATATGCACATAAGTGACAGCACACCCACACATGGAAGGAAAGGGGCGACCCAATCTCACTTGAAAACTCCCACTAAAAATTCTCCAAGCTGGACTTTACAATGTGTGCCTGGAGTCCCGGCCACTCCACGGGCTGAGGTAGGAACATCGCTTGAGCCCAAGAGTTCAAGGCCAGCATGGGCAACAGAGTAAGACTGCATCTCAGAAAAACAAGAAAAAAGGAAAAATATGTCCCAACTGTACAGTATGTGCATATGCACAAATCCGTTTGTGAGACATTCTCCAAAACACACGTCTCAACACTGTCAAAGTCATCAAAAGCTAAAAAGTCTGACACTGTCACAACCAAAACGTACTTAAGGAGACACAAAAAGATATGCAAGTCTAATTTAGTGGCAACCAAATATAGCCTTTAATTTACAAAGACAACTAAACTTTAGTGAAAACTAAATGTAGTGCTGAATCCTGCATGGGATCCCGGAACAGAAAAGGAGTAGGGGAAGACTGAGGCAATCGGAGTAAGTATTGGTTCATTTACTAAGACAAACATCACACACCAACATAAGATGCTGATGAGAGGAGAAGCTGGGAGTAGTGTATACAGAAACACTCCGTGCTGCCTGTGCCGTAATTCTGTAAGTCTGAACTGGTTTAAAATTACACGTTTAGAATTTAATGAGATCGACTGCAAATAAAAAGTCTAGTGAACATCAGAAGTATGAACTATCTAAAACGAAGCAGAGAGGGAAAAAAGACCCAAAGAGTTTAATATGCAACCAGAAAATAAAATGAAAAGAATTCCAATCATTATTTCATAGATACAAAAAAATTCAAACTGAACCAGAGACCCTAATATAGGCACTAAAATTTTTTAAATCTCAAAAGAAAATATTGATGAAATCGGGCTAGCAAAGATTTCATAGATAGGATCATAAAACAGAACTATCCAAGAAAAATAAAGCAAGAAATCGTACCTACAAAAACCTTGGCTTTTAATCTCCAAAAAGTACTGCTTAAAAACTAAAAGACAACCACAAACTTGCGGGGGGGGGGGGGGGGGATTTATAAAATATTTATTTAAGAAGAATCTGTTACCAAAAAAGTGAAACCTTTTACAACTCAACCAGAAGGAAAAAAGAACACGATTTTAATTGGATAAAATAAAAGATCTGGACAGATATTTAACAAGAAAGTGTCTGCAAATGGAAAATAAGCACAAGAAAGGATACTCAAGATTGTCATTAGAAAAACACAAAGCTACAATGACATATCACAGCCCACCTACAGAAATGGTTAATACTGAACAGCTGGCCTCACCAGGTGTTGGTGAGAACAAGCGGCAGCTACAAATCGTATCACTACTGAGGGCACATAAAATGATATCAGAAAACAGATTGGCAGTGTCTTATAATGTCAGACATTCACTTGCCATATGATTCAGCTACCCACACTGAGGAATTTACCCAAGAAAAAGAATCACATATCCCTATGAAAACAAGCATGTAAATGTTTCTAGCAGCTTCAATTGTAATAACCAAGAACCAGAAGCAACCCAAATTCTCACCCACTAGTGAACAGCTAAGTGCATGTGATATGTCTGTACAAAGGAGAGCTAGTCAACAAGGAGAAGGAATGGGTTAAACACATCCTGACCAACCCTGAAAGCATTAGGTTAGCTGCAAGAAGTCACGCTCCAAAGCCAACACACGCTAGCCCTGTATACTCTGCATGGTTGGCAGAAATCACTGAGCCACACGATTTAAGTTCATAGATTTTATGCATATAAATTTTACCTTGATAAGCCCGATTTAAAGCCAGCTGATAAGCCTGTAAGAGTTCCATACCACCCACATAACAAAAACAGAGCACTGCATGCCATGGTCCTGGTTACCTCGGGGCTCTCCCGCTTCTCTCCTCCATTCCAGGGTACAATGCCTCACACTCCAGCTGTGACAGGTGTTTTAAGGTCTAACTTAAAGACCACCATACACCAATTAAGGCAAGGTAAGAATCTTTATTTATGGCCAGGCTGACCCTGATCCCAGAACAAGAGTACAAAGAATGACCCCGGGCTGGGGCTACAGAGGTTTAATATGGGCTTTGAGAAGAGGAGGTGACAGAAAAGGTGACAGAGGTACGGCATCATCATATAAAAACCAATCAGAATTACACAGCAATCATAGTGAAAATACTAATCATTTAAAATCTATAAGGTGTCTGTTACATTTGACAACACCCAATCCCACAAAACCGAGGGGGTCTTTGAAAATAACGAATTATAGTATGGAACCCAATGGCCCATGTGGTGCTGAGCTACATGCCAGTCCTTGGTCTCCGACCTTGGCAGGTATTTTGGGAGAGGCGTTGATTGTTGTAAAGTCGTTATTTAACAACCTGAAGCTACAAAGGCTGGGTATCACAGGGATGAGACAAAGCAGTTAAAAATTTCAGGGATTTCCTGAGTATGAGTTACCACTAGGCACAAGAAGAACTTTGATTATTACAAAATTGCCTGCAGTCTAACTAAGGGGG
The DNA here is from genome assembly GCA_004027205.1 of Ctenodactylus gundi. Taxonomy (NCBI): domain Eukaryota; kingdom Metazoa; phylum Chordata; class Mammalia; order Rodentia; family Ctenodactylidae; genus Ctenodactylus; species Ctenodactylus gundi. The sequence goes on from PVKB01002163.1 coordinate 184,946, forward strand.
TCACAGCAAACTTTGTCAAACTCGCAGTGCACTGCAAACCACATGCACAGCCCTTTCAGGGAGAAGTGACACAACATGGAGCCACTTACCAGGCTCGAGGTGCTGCATCATCACAGCGGGTACCGGCAATCCTTGTCTCCACCGTGTTTTCTACCTCCTGCGCTCTCTACACACATTCCTGTGCCTGAAACACTTGTGTTTATTCTCATCAACTGGTAAAGTTTCTTGTTGCTTAATCCCAACGGGGAAAATACGGCAGAGAAAACGATACAGAGAACTTTCAGTTTTGCCAGCCTAAAGGAGCCTGCAGGAAGTGGGCAGAGAGCACAGGAACGTGCAAGAGAGGAGCACTAAAAAATCCAAGTACTTGGAAGCAGGACCACTTAACAAATGCACTGTAGGGGTGTTGGTAATCAGCGAGACCCCACTCTTTACCAATTAAAGGTTAAAGAAGTGAAGGATCTTGCTGGGAGAACAATACCCCAGGACATCCAGTAGCGCCAAAGAGAAAGACTTTTGCCGGAGTTCAGCCATCTATGAACTCAGAGGCCTCAACAGTGATTGTGGAAGTGGGCCAGGCTACTGCTCAAGCCACTGGCAGACCTTGGCAACATCCATGCAATCCTGGCCTTACAGGCAAGCACAATGCAAAAGTTGGGGCATCGAGGCTTTCACCCAGATTCCAGAGGAAGGCAGTGGAGGCTGGTGTGCTGCTGGGAAGGCAATGCATGCAGCTGAGCGAAAGAGAAACCTGAGTGCAAATGGAGATTCAGAAAATCTGAAGATGCCAGAAACACGATTGTCTGCTGAGGAAGGCTATGGTCTGTGAGCCGAGCCAGCCCAAAGGAGAAGACACAGAGATCGCAGCAAAAGGTGATGCGGTAGAGGGGCGCCAGCCACGCCCCGTGGAGCTCGCATCTGCCACCGTTTACCCCTGGATGATGGACACAGGACTACAGGATCTAACACTTGCCCTGCTGGGTCTAGAACTTGCTTTGGTCCAATTGCTTTCTACCCTCCCATTCTCTCTTGGAATGGGAATGTTTACCCTGTGCCATTTTATTTTGGAAATGTTTAACTTTGCTTGATTTTTACAGAAGCTGACAGTTTGCCCTGAGTCTCAGAAAAGACTTTGGACTTGGACTTTTTAGCAGTGATGGAACGGCTAAGACTTTGGCAACTGTTAGAAAAGGACTAAAAGGGCAGTCTCTTGGGAGCCAAGGGCAGAATGGTTCGGCTCAGCAGAGTCCCCTAAAAGCCACATGTATTTGGATGTTATGGACCACCTATGGGTGCCACGATCTGTTGGGAGGAGGTGGAGCCTGACTGCAAGGGGTGGATACTTGAGCTTGACCAGAGGCGGGAGGGCTGATTCTGCCCTTCCTTGCTGACTTGGCTTCCAGTCTCCGATGCCATGAAGGGCGCTCCAGCTGTGCCCCCACCCACATACGAACTGAGTCCTTCTGAAATTGGGAGCTAAAATAAATCTTTCCTCCCTTATGCTTGGATGTCAGGTATCCTGTCCCAGAAACAAGAAAGTAACAAAGAAGGAGGCACGGCTGCTGATAACTCCCATCCCAGTAAACTCTGCATTGCCAGAGTTTTGGCCAAGGCGATATGTTAATTCAAAATCAATGGAGTAAAAGATAAAATAATTATTAGCAAATCTGGAAGGGTACAGACAAAAAATGATGAAAGGGAATTTACACTCGTGAGAAGATTCTGCAGAGCTCCTGCTTACCAGCTGTACACAAAAATCAAAGGCTGTTTACACCTTAGCAACAACTAATTAGAAAAAAATGATTTATAAAAGGTCCTATTCACAATGATGGAAAGGAAAGAAACTAAACTTATCCACGACTAAACTAACACAAGATGTCCAAGGTGTATTTGTGGAGAAAATTACAAAACATCATCCAAGGACATTTTAGAAAGTGAGTAACTAGAGAACTGTGCGCCACTGATGAAAGGGAAGCCCTGACTTCATAACGATGCTGATTCTCTCCAAGCCATCAATAAGTTCAAAGCAATTCTAGTTAAATCCCAAAGAGATTATTTTTGTAGAACTTGTGAAAATAGTCTAAAATGTATGCCAATATATAACCCAATATATAACCCCACTAACATGTACAACTTTTATGTTTTTATTCATCAGGAAAAATTTAATTTTAAAAATGACATTCATGCAAAAGACTAAAGTCCCAGGAACAGTCAGAGAATTGTGTCCTTGAAGGCAGAACTGCTCGACCAGGACTCTGAAGGCTGGAGTTGTGTGTCGCGGTTCAGGCTAGACCAGAGGCAGGCAGAGAAAGCCAGATACCAAACTCCCGCATGTCCTAAATGCAAGTGACGGAGGAAAAGGAAATCAGAGAACGGAGAGTGAGCGCCCAGCATCTGATAAATAATCCTAGGGCCTTTGGCTTTCCACACTAGGAAAGTCACAGGGGCCTACTTCCCAGCAAGAGGAGTGCTGAGTTACACATGGATCAGAGGCCTGCTGGGAGAAGCAAAATAGGTCAAGAGGACACGAATATCCTCACGAACTAGAGGGGGAGAGGGACAAAATGAGGAAACATAAGTCTTGAAGAAAAAAAAACTGTAACTATGGCCACATAAAAACTTAAGTTTTAGGATACCCAGAGACGCCAAAAACAAGAGAAGCAAAGCAGAGTAGGGAAGATGTGTGACTTACCTGACCTGACCTGTAGTAGATTTTTTCTTTTTTTGGGATAGAGGATAGAATCCAGTTCCTTGGCACTGAGCTATGTCTCCAGCCCACTATTTTTTTACTTTTATTTTGAAACATGGTCTCACTGAGTTGCTAAGTATCCCAGGCAGGACTCAAATGTGCCACCTTTCATCTAATCCTCCCCGAGAGCTAGGATTACAGGTCTGCACCACCAGGTCCAGCTTTGGTTTTTAACTAGGAAGTCTCAATTTCCTACGAGTTAATAAGGAAAGACAGTAAGCCCAGCAGACAAAATGCCCAAGGCTCCTGGAAGGCTGCTCACCAGGAGGTGGCCTAAATGCAATCAACAGAAACATTGGCAAAAGGGAAACACAGAGAAAACAGTGAGAGGCCATGTGATACCCATCCGATCAGAGCTGAAGCCACGGTCGCTGGCCATGACGCTAGTGTTGGGTGTAGACCGGGGAGTCCAGTCCCGAGGGCACTTGCTGGTGGCTCCATAACCTTGTCTTAGGCGCCACTCATGTCACATCATCACGTCCCTCAGGTGCGAAGAATGGTGCAGGCCCAGCTCACACTGACAGGGCCTGCGTTGGGGTTCACCTTTCCAGGGGCGTCTCCGTGAGTTCACGTACACACCCCAGATCTTGGTGCTTACAAATACTACGCAGTAGACTTGCCACCGAGCCTGACAAGGAGGAGGACCCCAGGGGCCTAACGAGCGGGCCCAAAGCCAGCCAGCCGGCAGAAATGAAAACGAGAGGCCACAGCAGACCTTGGGACCCCCAGACCTCTCGTGAAACGAGAACCTCGTCTCTGAGTTCTCTCCTTTACCCACGGGGGACCTCACGGGTTCTTATTCATCAGCTAACTTGAGAGTTAAAGAAAAAATCATGTAGCAGTGTAACTGGTCGTGCAAAAGGGGAGCAGGTACAAGTTCTCCAAAGGCGGAAATTAAATGACTGTTCTTATGCCGAGACATCTGTTAGGCCACTACCTCATTAATCTTCTCTCTGCTCTAGACTGTAACAACCTGGCTACTAAATCTTTTAAGTCACTGAGTCATTACTCTTTTATAGTCTCCAATGCAAGGCGCTGAAACTTCATCTTAAAATATCCAAGAAAGGCTGGTTCCAACAAGGTGATTCCAGCAAGATTTGGGGCGCTGCTTGCAGAAAACGGTTCTGACAAGCATCAGACCAAGGAAGCTGCACCCACAACCGCAGGGGCTCAGGCGCAAAGGCTGCGGGGGTATCAGGGCAGGCGCACCAACCGCGCCAGCACTCCGAAGGGACAAACAGGAGTGAAAGAGAAGAGAACCTCACAAAATCCTTTCTTTGTGCAACATCATCTCAGGGGCTATGGAAGTAACAAATGGATGCGGCCAGAAAGCACCAACCCTTCCCCAGGCACACCTTTCAGACAGAAAGCATTTACACGTCTATTACATTATTACTACTACTGCTGCTGCTGTATTCGAGATGAGCCAAGGCCTTTACGCTGAGCTCCACCTGACCCCGACAAGTTTTTGTGTGTTTTATTTTGAAACAGGTTGCCACTAAGTCACTAAGTTGCTCAGGCTGGGCTTGAACTTGTGATCCTTCTGTCTGATCCTCTCAGTGCTGGTCGCAGGTGTGCACGGCCACACTCGAATGCTAGCTACCCTTTCCAGGCCCTCCAAGCCCGCTAGTCTCTACAAAAATGTCTCCTCACCTTCTCTGGAGGTGGGTCAGAGGGGCTGTGGCGTTTTAATCCCCCTGACATTGATCTGTCACCCTCCTGAATACCGTTTTGTGTCCCCAGCCTCCTACCAAACCTGTATTTCATTTTGACATTGTTGTCACTGCTGGCTGTGAAAAATGGTGCCACTTTATTTTAACTTCGTTTGCTTGATTGCTAATGAAGTCAAACATTTTCTCATGAATGTGTATGTTTGCATTTCTTTGATTCAGGCCCGTTTCAATTTTGCTGTTAGGAGCAGGAGGAATGAATCCACTGATCACAGGTAAACAGTGTTCAGTCTCTCCCTTCATCTCTGACCCTTTCATTGCTGACAATCAAGAAGTAACAGCTACCATGCCTACCACTTTATGAGATGTTCCACAATCCCTATGACCCCCAACCTATGGCAGACCACAGGGAGGCTGACAGCAGGTTCCCTGCGCATGTGTGGTCAAGCTGGTCTCCAACATCCAAGTCACCCGATGTCACCCACACAGCGTCAAACTATTTCATTACTATTAAGGATAAAGGGCAACTTTCTGGGAAGCTGTGCTATCTAACTCACTTAAAATTTAATAAGCTAAGAATAGCATGTCCCTGTGAGACGCTCCTCAAATCCACAAAGTACTCATCCCTCTGGTAAGGAGTGCTGAGATCTGACTCAGTGTCTGCCTCCAGTTTCACAGAAGGCCGAAGTACTAAAGGCTATGGATGGAGATTTGAGTATCTTAGAGCAAAAATGAAAGTCAATACAATTGCTCTACAATCTTTATTTATATTCTAAACCTGCTTTGAATGAAAATGTAGATAATGAACAGACACTGATTAAATTGTCCATATGAATATTCATCAAATCACCTGGACTTTCATGTTAATTTTGTTATTTCTCCTGTGGCTGTCTCTGAATAGCAAAGCTTCCTTCCTTTTCCAAAGACTTCAGCGCTGATTAGAAAACAAAGGGAGAAACTGAGTTTGAAATTCTGTCAGGAAAAAAAGTAAAGCTGAACAAACAACGTCACAAGTTTCAGGGTCTACTTTGACCTTTAATTTTAGATGAGTTCCACCTTCAAAATCTAACCTCATTTAATTTCTTCATACAACAGAAATTATTTCATCTGAATGCATATACATTTAATGAGTGCTGTGGGAATATAATATTTAAAAAGATTATCATATTAAACTATAGTACTAGAGTTTCCTTGGATAGATTTTAAATCAGTGTCCACATCTGACCAAACACACGCATACACACACACACACACACACACACACACACACACACAAATTTCCTGAGGTATCAGACAGAAGTTTATAAATAAAAAAGAAATAAAAAGCAAACATTTGAGTGCATGTAGATTTTGGCAAAATTCCCACATGTACATAAATGCTTGCTGCAACCTATCTTCTGCTCTGGGGGTGCTACTTAGTCACCAGAAGGGGTGTGCTCTCACCGTGAGGACAGAGCCGGTAGCCCAGGCTTCCGCCCTGCTCAGCCAGCCCCAGCCCGCAGCCCCTCCCCGTCTGCAGCCTCCACTGCCCTCTAGAACCTCTCCTTGGCCTTGCCCACTCAGGTCCTGAACTCCAGGCTCGGAAAAGGAAGAGAAAGGGGGCCAAGGCAGAAGGAACCGCTGGGGGAAATCCTCGCTGCTCTACCTTACCCTTGAGGTCCTGATCTACTAGCAGCACCTTCCTGGGAATGCCCGAGCTCCTGGGCCTAGCAGGACAGGGTAGAACGGCCCACCTGCCAGCCCTCCTGGATCTCACTGAGTCAGGCCTCTCGGCCACTGCAATTCCCTGGCCAGGCCAAGGGCTAGTCTCTGCTGACTCGGTTCAGTGTGGGAGTATCTCAGACCCACACAAGATACCCAGTGTCCCACAGACTGTCCCTGACAGAAATCCAGCCGCCCCCCTCTGAGTTCTCTCTGATTATCTTCAAACTTGACCTAAAAGGACTTGAGCAAAACTAACACAGCATCTAACAGCTCAAGGCTGCATCTCCAGGTAATCCCAATGCCCCAGTGCCTGCTGGGAAACCCAAAGGCTGCCAAAGGAATTTCCTGTTTGTTCCAGGGATATCTGTAGGAAAATCTGGGCAGGGGAGAGGGGGACAGAGGCGGACAGAAGCCCAATTTCCACAAGTGCCAATGACCAAACCCAGAAAGGTCTCCCACAGACTGAGCCCTTCCTGCTTTTTTTGGTAAGTCTCCCCTTCTCTGACCCCATTTATCTGGGTTCACTTCTCCCACCCCCACATCCTCCATTACAACATCCAGTCCCCTTCTTGCAGATCCGGGCTGGGCTCCGTTCACACTGGACTCTTTCCCTGTTGCGATAGCTATTACAAATTAAATCTGTTCTTGCCCCTCTCAACTAGTGTCTGGCTTTGTTCCTCCGTGGCGGTATCACTCGTTTTGCGATCACTGGACACACTGCAGAGAGTGGGCTTGTGTCCCCAAGGCAGTGATAGGTCCTCAAGGTCCTCGCCAAAGACACACATCTCCATCATCAAAGACCAGCAGTCTGGCTCAAGGCAGGGCTTCCTATTTCTGTCACAGCTCCAGAAAGTACTAACTAGCTGGATCTTCTCTGTTCTCAAAAGAATCTGCACATCAAAGGAACTTACAAAAAAACTTCTCTAAAGAGGGGAAGGTCTCTGTGCTGCCACACACAGGCCTCAGCTGGCATCTCCTGGTGGGCTAAGCGCTGCGCCCTGTGCCCAGCATCTCCCCAGAGCCCTTCATCCTCTCTGGAAGGAGAAGTGGGCCCCAGGGGGCAGCGACTGCAGGATACAAGTCCTCACGGGGCGCACCCAAGCCTACCGGTGCGAGCGTCAGCACGGCTTGGTGTGCAACACAGAGGAGCATCGTCGGAGGCCTGGGGCACTACCTGGCCCGTCGCTGAGAGGGCAGCCAAGGACAGAGCCACAGTGGACTTGACTGCCTTCTGTTCCCGGGGCGGGCAACTGCGGGCAGCAGCACCAAGGTCCCAGTGAGGCTGATGTGCGCTTGCTCCGGTGTGCTTCGGCCTACACGCAGGACGCAGGATCCTGCATCTCAGGACAAGGAACTGCCGAGTCAGGGTCTTCGCAGGCACTTCACATGCCCCTGGAGCTAAGAGCCCTAGGAGTTAGGAGGGAACCTTGAGCACAAGAGCAAACCTAGCCTGGATTCTGGCACTTTGCTGCTGCCCCCAGTGTAAGTCTGATCTAGTGGGATCTCCTCAACTACTCTCATGCAGGAATGCAGGCGGGCGGCTTCTAGGAGTGATGGAAGAAGCAGAAGTGTGAGGTGGTGAGGCGTCAGTCAGGAGAGAGCCAGCCCACGACACGCCACCTGGCCAACACCGTCAGCCAAGGGCCGGAGGACGCCTGCAGGATTCGCCCATGTTCCCTGGACAGTGACAGCCAGGCCTCTCCTGCCATGCTCGTGGTCTGCCAGTGTTAGGGTTTGGGTCTGGAATGTCTCCCAGAGACTCGCGTGTTGGAGGATTGATCGCATTAGTGTGTTAACCTTTGATTTCCTGTGCTGTTAAAAGATGGGGCCTGCCTGCGTTTTTTCTGCCGGCACCAAATATTAGCTGGGCATGGTGGTACATGCCTATAATCCCAGCAGTCAGGAGGGTGATGCAGGATTGTCATGAGTTTGAGGCCAGCCTGCGCTACACAGTGGGATCAGATTGCAGAGCATAGACAACAGAGCAAGACCCCATCTCAAAACAAAGCAAATCAAAAATGGTACGGCCTAGCCAGAAGAGGTAGAAGACTGAGGGTGTGGCTGGAAGGATACGTTCTTGGCCTGCTTCTCCCCAAGCTCCGGCGTCGCCTTCCTCTTGCTACCCATCCACGAGCAGCTGTTCTCTGGCAGACCTTCCCACCATGCCACCATTGCTGGGCCATGAACCGACTGAGACCTCTGAAACGTGAACTAAGATAAACCTTTCTCCAGGTAAGGTGTGGATGTCTGGAATTGTGTTCCAGCAGCAATAAAATGACAAAGACAGACAACGGGTTGGACCAGAGCAAACTGAAAGTCAACAGCAAGATGCCTGATCTCCAAGAGGCCCTGGTAGCAACAGTCCTCATCCTCCGTTCTGGGCACCTCTCATCAGATAGAGCACAACTTCAGAAGTCAGCAGTGGCTCCAAAGGTCCGTGAGAAGACCCCGCAGGCCTTGAGGCCATGCTCACACTTGAAAGTCCGATCCTCAGCGAAGCCTCCTGGCTTCTGTGGCAAAGTGGGGGTACCTCCAAGACCAGGCCTAGTTGGATGGAAAGATGGAAAGGCCACTCCAGCTCACAGTGCTGGGACAGGGGACACACTATGATGTCAGCAGGTCACTTCAAGGTCCTTCCAGAATGGAGGGCCACGAAAGCAGACCATGGACAAGGACGGGCTGCCAACAAAGGGGCGTGCCTAGAGGACGCCACTTCCCCAGCCCGGCCTGCTTGACAGCTAACTTGCAGCAACATGAGCAATCTAAAGGGGGAGGGCTTTCAAGCAAAGCTGTGCACCCCTCAGGACCCCGACATGCAGATCCTTCTCTGTCCTTTAATTGCTGGCTCTGCACTAAGTTTGTCACTCGCCTGTGCTGAACCTATCATGGTCCTGTGCTAGCGCCTGCCACACTCCAAGTGTTGAGACAGCTCAGAGAGAAGGCAGGTGAATCTGGAACACGCCATCCACCGCCATGCCAGCTGCTCTCAGGCACGCCCAGTCTAGCAGGTGCCAAGGGCTTCTAGATACCTCCATGCTGTCCGCGAAGTCTGCACTCCATGCCTGTGTCTGCCAACGGCCCTGCTGGTTGGAGAATGGGCCCGCCCTGAATTTTCCATCCCCTACTCTTGATCTTCTCCTGTTTAGTAAGCTTGTTTCTCTTGCCTGTTTGCTTGTTAGAAGCTCTGAGATGCCATGCCATGGGCTTTGTAGCCAGGCATGACAAAGATGGCTTCTGGCTTCTGTTGTGAGGGTGTTGGTGAGCACTATGGTTTGGATCTTAAGTGTCCCCCAAAAGCCTCATGTATTTGAAACTATATTATTGGGCAGCAGAGCTTGGCCAGAAGGGGTGGATGTTTGGGGTTTGACCTGAAGAGATTTTTATCAACTTGTTAAGATTGGGGGTTGCCTAGGGCAGAGTTTTCAGGTGCTTGTTATTGACTTGTGGACCAGGAAATGGGGGCACCCGTGCTGGGGGTGAAGAAGGGGCAATGGGCAGAACTAAGTAAAGGAAGAATAAGTATTGTTGCAGCTTCTCCCTGGGAAAGCTCATCAGCTTTGCTCCAGATTCACTTGGCTTTTGATTCCAATGCGGTGAGCAGCTCTCCAGCCTCTGCCTCTGCCGTGTACCTCCACCATGGCCCACTGCCCCATGAATGGACTGTGTGCGAGACAGACCTTTTAAACTATGAGCTGAACAAATCTTTCCTCCCTTAAGTTGTAGATATCAGGTATTGAGTCACAGTGACAAAAAAAGTAACTAGGACAGTGAGATGTTGCTTTACTGGCAACATTTTAATCACAACATGTCTAGATCACAGCAGAATCATGAGCTGCTAAGCATGGCTCTCGGCAGGAGGAGGGCAAAGTGATCAACATATGTGCGAGGATGAGCCAGGGCGGTGGTGGCCACAGTGAACACTGCACCTGCCATTACTCCCCAGCACTCTGGTCTTGCAGGGTTGCTCTAACTCAAGACCCAACAACACACAGATGCAAGTGCCAGGCAGAAAGAATAGAGCTGGCAGGTTAAACAGTGGCACTTGCAGATGCGGCCATCCCGCCAACCATCAGAAGTGTTTGGGTAGGGGAGAGGGGAGCACAGCGATCGGAGCCGGATCACAGCCAAGCAGGGCAGAGGGCTCCCTGCCATTAATGTAAACACTTAAGGGCACAAGCAACATGGGAAGCCTGCAGTTATGTGATAGTCGTCATTGCTTTACATTTGTCTGTTTGGGTTTTCTTTCGAACTATGGTCTTAATTATGAATAATTATTGTGAATAATTAAGACTCATAATAATTATTCACAGCTTCATCAACAGCCATATATGCAATGAATTTAATTTATTAAAGTTTTAGATGACACAAGTATCTCAAGGTAAATTTCCAAACACTTTGAAAACACAACCTTACAATTTTCAGTTTCCCCATGGCCTCGCCCTGGTGGTGGATGCCCTCAGCACCTCCCATGATGCTTTGCAGAAGCCATTTCCCAGCACACTGGCCCGCCCTCCCCAACAGCCCTGTGTGTCCCTATCAGGGGCTCTTCCCCAAAACAGCCTGCTGTCTCCAGGTCTGCAGCATGCTGAAAGTGTCCAAGTGTTAGTGCCCTGGGGAAATGGAAGTGGATGGATAAGTATCACCCGCCTCGCCCAGGGACAGAGTCTACCAAGCATGTCCACACCACCTCAAAATACCCAAGCAAGAACTGAGTCCTGGCTACCCGTGCTGGGGACCCTCTGGACTGTGGGCCTCCATGACCATGTTCTTCCCTGGCTCACTTCCCTCGCACATCCTCCCTGCGGCTTCTAGGAACAAGGTCCCCAAAATATGTATCTGCTCTTTGATCTCTGTCACAGAAGCTGCTGCTGTATAGCTCAGTGATATGCAAACATACCCTGCTTTCCTGCATGCTCTGGCTGCTGCTGGGATCAGGCTGTACAACCTCCAGCTGCAGCAAGACTGTGACTTTCGAAAAAAAATAACCTTGAAAGAGGAAACAATGAAGAAATCACAAGTTTCTCTCAATTATCCCTGATTTTCAGCTCCAGCGCAATCCCAACACCACCACAGGCAAGACAAGGCTGCAAAGCACAGCAGACAGAGTGGTGGCTTGAGAGGGTATTTGTCAGGGCTGAGAACAGGTACGCTGATGGCGTCACGGTCTTCTGGACCCTGGCATCTGTTCACCCAGAGGGCCTTCTGTGGCCCATGTTCAGCTTTCAAGATAAATAGCTCTTCCCGGAACTCACACCCCAGATGCCACACTCACCTTCATGCCACACACGCCTTCACCCGCTATCTTAATGTCTTAGTTACTTACTCATTGCTGGGACAGAAAACTCGACATCCTCCACTTAAGGCTGTCAATGGGTGAAGCACATGGCAGGGATGATCACGACATGGCAGGCAGGAAGCCAAGTGAGCAAGGGAGGGTGGAGCGAGCAGACACCCTAACACGTTCTGTCCAGTAATCTGCCCTTGTAGGTCAAGCCCAGTGTCTTTCTTCTTCCAGCCAGGCCCCACCTCTTAACAGCAGACAGTTCCATAGCTGTTCCACAACACCCAAGTACATGAGGATTTTGGGAGACACTCTGGGTCCCAGCCATAACACTTTCCCACCACTAAGACATAACACCAACATCCACAGCACAAAGGAGGAGAGATTTAATCTATCTCATAGTTTCAGAGGTCTCGGCCCATGAATGATCTGCTGCCTCCAAAACAAAAACCAGCAATGCAGAAGGGCATGCCGGAAGAAACTGCCCACGCCACGGCGGCCAGGAGGCTGAGAGAGAAGGGAAGAGGTGGGAACAAGAACACACCCTTCCAGGAGCTCCCAGGGCCCAGCCATCCATTCAGGCTACACGCCTAACAGCCCAGAAATCATCAATGAATTAATCCTCTGATGAGCACAGCACCCCCATGACCCAGTCACCCTTTCAAGTACTTGAGTCTCTGGGGGACATTTAGGTTTAAGCCAGAACTTCCATTGTTCTCTACACTTGCTACTTTCTACAGATAAACGGCATAAAGCACGCTCTAATGTATCCTTACTAGCAATGTAGATCCTGCAGCCAAGCACGCTGCCCTCTTCACCTGGGCTCCTAGGAAGCACTTTCAGGAATTTGAAAGAACCTTTATATTCTACACACCGGCAATCTTACTTTCTCCAAAAGAGTAACTGTTGAACTGTACCCCTTATTTTCTTAATCATTGTTGGTTTGTTATCATTACACTTTTACATCTCTACGCATTACTTAAAGACATCTCAACTAGTTTGAAAATTTATAGAGTGTACCTACCAGTACACTTGAATACATTTTCCCTTAGACACATGCACATAAACACTAAATCACATCTTGTGTTAGGAGTTTGAGCTCTGGATGTGATCATCAAACCATGGAGCAAGAACCGACAAAACAACATACAGAACGTACAGATAACAACATACAGACTGTACACAGATACACAGAGAAGGCACAAATCTGTCAGAAAAAGACAACTCAGTAGGAAAATGGCAGAAGATTGGAAGAGGCTCTTCACAAAGCAAGAGACAAGACTAGCCAAGGAATCCTCAAAAATTGTACAACCTCAGAAGTAATCAGGAAACAAGAAGCTAGAATCGCAGTGAAAGATCACATCACCAGGTGTGTCAGCAGTTTGAAAGTGGTGAGCTCTACATGCACGCAAGGCCTCATGGGACGGGCTCTGTCCTTCACTGCCATTTGCCTGCACTCTACCTGGAACACAAATGGCCACGCCCTGCTATTGTGGGACATGCGCTAATGTTCACAACTAGCATCTCCCTCCTGAATCATACAGTTTAGAAGTCAGATCGTCAATTTGTTTTTTGTACAGATACAGGCAGAGCATGGTGACGTACACCTGTAATTCCAGCACTTAGAAGCCAAAGGTAGGAGAAGCCAGGCTGAGATACATAATGAGATCCTGTTTCAAGAATAAAGTTTTAAATGGACAGATATAAACACTGAAGTAACTTCTCACCATCACGGTGCGAGTGCCACCACTGACACTGTGTAAGCGGATAGACAGGGATATGACTGTGTTCCAATAATACTTGACTTGCAAAAGCAGATGGCAGGTGGGCCACAGCTTGTCTGCCCACAGACTCGAGATCCTCACCCATGTGGATACCAGACAGAGGCCCCACAGCAGCCACAGACTAGAAACAAGCTGACCAGCCCTCTAGAGATGAAAGGGAGGTGCCCTGCCTGGCCACAGTTCTGCACTGGATGAGTGGGGCGTGGCAACATGCTGCTGGCAGAGTTTTCAACACCCCGTGCCAGCAAGAATGGAAAACCACAGACCCGTGCACACACATTCCACTTTTGCAAGGCCAGCAACAGACAAAATAGCACCAGCCACTCTTTAAAGATGCACGTGTGTGCAGTGAAGTGCACAGGAAAACAGGAGTGCTTGTCAACACACTTGGGGTGTGTGTGCTCGGGGTGAGAGGATGAGGAGCCACGATGGTGTGGGGCGTCCCAGGCTCGCTGTCCTGGCCAGACCCTTGGGCTAACAGTGACTACAGAGGGGGTCATCTTACTTTTCTTTATGCTGAATCTATGAAGTTTTGCTTCTCTCTCCCTCTCTTCCTCCCTCTCTGATGTATTTTATAACCTATTTTAATTTCAGAAGGGATGAAAGTGAAGAGGAGCCCCAGGCATCCACAGGATTTGCCATCTAATTCTGAGAAGGGATGAAGGAGGGGACGAGGTATGGATGAGAACAGGAGGAAGGCAGGCAGGTCCACAAGGACACCTGGAGACGTCAGGACAGCAGACCGCCTGTGGCGCGTCAGCGGGAGTGCCCAGCGTTGTCACAGGTAGGGGTCGCGGGGAGGAAGGGCAAGGGCAGAAGAAGTCAAGGCCCATCCGGCACAGGAGCGACCTCCAGGGTCAGACAGGGTCCGACAGCACGGACAGGCCGGGGAAGCCCAGGGGTAAGAGCAGTCATGAGCCCAATGACCAAGCAGGTTATTAGCCACACATCTGCCACTGCAGCACTCTGGATACTAGAGGCAGGAGGGCTGTAAGTTTGAACCTAGTCCAGGCAACTTAGTGAGACCCTGTCTCAAATTTCAAATATTGAAAAAAATATTTTAAAATGGTAAAGATGCGAGATGCAGTTCAGTGTGGAGGCCATGGGTTCAATCTTCAGCACACACAAAAAAAAGAGGATTTCTGGCCACATTTCCTAGACGTATGCAGCTCCTGGAGAGGGGGTCAGCAACAGTGCTCTCCAAGGTCCCAGCACCACCCTGGAGAGGGACAGGCACCTGCTGCCATCACAGAAAATAGACGGGTCAGTGCTAACTGCAGCCTGACTCCAGGAGGCAGGCTCTGTGACGGTGTCAGGCACCCAAGGTGGAGATCTGGGGGAGCACAGGTCATCAGAGCACCAAGCAGACTCAAAAGCCGGGTTTAGCCACTGGCCCCTCCTCCTGGAGCTCTGGCACTGACAGGGTCAGAGTCAGCCCACACTGGGCCATGCTGATCATCTCTGCTCTGCAGGCCACCAAGGGCCTGTCTCACACCCCACTCCGAGGAGCTGGGCAGATCCAGCCCCGGGAGGGTCTTTCAGTGACTGTCCTGTTAGGAGCACCCAGCTCCACAGGAGCCATAGTGGAAAAAAAATGGTTCAAGAGACATCTCCAAGGACCCAGGGAGTGAAGCACCCCTGCGCAAGATGGGAGGTGGGAGGCCCAGGCATGGAGGAGACTTTCTGCAGGTCTTCAAGTGAGAGACACCCTGGAAAGAGAATGAGAGGTGACACTGCAGACACTCTTCTGAGGGACAGGGCAGAGGAAAGTGATGGGCTGGCAGCGTGACAAGGGACACGCTGAAGTTTAAGAGAGACAGGAACGTGGCTCACTCTGGCCAGCCCTCAACAGCACCCTGCTGTGACTGGGTCTGCTAACCACTAAAAATGAGGCTCTCACCTGTGCAAATCCTCGCTGGACGAGGCTGGGGATACTGACATGTCAAAGCAGAGACTGAGGGGATGGGGAGCAAAGGTGGGTGTGGGAGGGAATGTGTCTGAGCGTGCGAGCGTCCAATGGCCAGGGAAGACAGTGCCCAACTCGGCACGATACTGAACAGCTACACTTAAGGGAGGAAAGGTTCATTTCAGCTCACAGTTCAGAGGTCTCACTCAATAAACCTTTCCTCCTCTGAATTTGTGGGTGTCAAGTATTGAGTCACAGTGACGAGAAAGTAACTAAGACAGATGTCATACCAGTTATGGAAGGTGGTACCACTGGAGACACTTGAGAAGCACTTGTAATAGGATCTCTCTATACGACTCCTAACAAGTTCATGCAAATCCACAGTTATCACTACATAAAAAGTTTATAACATTTTTAAGAAATTTTTTTGAATTTTTAAGAAATTTTTAACATTTCTGTGCCACAAAGATGTCAATAAATGTGTTCATAACTGGAAGATACACACATGTGTGCATATATATATATATATATATATATATATATATATAATATTTTTGTGGTGCTATGGGTCAAGACCAGGGCCTTCACACGGGCTTACAACCCCAGCCTGTTTTTAATTTTGATTTTGAGTCAGGGTATCGCTAAGTCATCAAGTCGTGATCCTCCTGCCTCATCCTCCCAGTGTTGGTGTGACCACTGAAGAGATTATGTCAACCTGAGGCAATTAGGAACCATGCCTGGATGAGGGTTTCAGAACCACACCTAGATTAAGCAGCTAGGAACCAACCTTGACTAGGCAGTTAGGAACCAGCCTGGATTCGAGTGTGAATGCTCTGTGGGCCTGCAAATGAGGGAAGAGCACCCACCCGATGCGGGAGGCCCAACCAGGAACTCAAACTGTATAAAAGGAAGGAAAAAGAGAGATTGTTACAGCTTTTTCCTCTGGGGAGAGACTGGACTTGGTGGGACTCGGCTTCCTGTTTGTGACGTCGTGAGAAGCCACCTCCACCTCTGCCTCTGCCATGTGTTTCCACTGCTGCTGGCCACCCCTGAATGGACCTTGACCTTTCGAAACTGGGAGCGAAAATAAACCTTTCTTCCCCTGAATTTATGGATGTCAGGTATTGAGTTACAGCAATGAAAAAGCAACTAAGTTGGGGTTACAAGCCTACACTACTAGGCCTAACGTGGAAGTCTTTTTGAAAGAAATAGGGCTAGCTGGGTGCTGCCGGGACGGCTCTGCAAGGCAATGCTTCATGAGCCCTTTCACTTGCCTCATTTCCCACATGGCCCACCTCAAAAATGCCAATTCCTGGTGGGCTGGGAGACCGCATCTGTAGTCCATAGACTAACAGCCGCCCAAGAGCGGCACTACTACTCCTGGAATCTACAGACATGTTACTTCATGTGGCAAAAGACATTTCAAAGATACCATTAAACAGAGGAGGAGAGAAAATTACCACGGGCAATCTGTGTGGATCCAGTGTGACCATGGGGACCCTCGCAAGAGGGAAGCAGGAAGGTGGAGTGAAGAGAGACCAGAGGGTGGGTCGTTCCTGCCCCGAGGGTGGAGGACAAGCAGGGGAGACGGGAGACAGCAGAGGCTCCTTTCAGGAAGGACCTGGCCTCACGAGCTGTTTCAGAACTGTCAGAGAATAAATTTGTAGCGCTTCAAGCCTCCAAATCTGTGGTAATTTGCTACTGCAGTAAACGGCAGCTTCTTTTTTTCTGGCCTTTTCTAAGTGGTCCCTATCAGCTATCAGAACATCTGGAATGATGACTGGAGGCCATTTCACATGTAGCTCACCAAATTTTTTTTTCTGACAAAAATTATGTCATTGCCTAGTCTAAAGGAACTTTCTATCAGGCTGATCAGTATTCTAGGAAGGTAGCTTCATCTTTGTAAATTTCACAGTAACAGGCAGGTCTCTGTGATGAAAGTCATTTAAATTAAATTATTTATGCAGATATATGAAACAAAATGGAATTGGATGAAGGCAATATCAGAAGCTAGCATTGTGGGTAGCGTGGGGCACATGGATGCCAGGTAGGCTGAGGATGTCAACTGCACCTGAAGCAGTGGCCACGGTAGGCGGGGCGGCCGTCCTCAGAGTCACTTCCCATCACTATTTAGTGCCCTGGGCCAAGGCAATAACCTCTCCCACCTGTGATTTTTTAATGCAACAGAGTTGATCATGACCTAAATCAGAAAGGGGCCCTAGGCTGTGTTTGAAAATAAGTTTATTGACAAATAAGACAGCATACAGCTGTATATCTGGATAACTAGCTCAATCCTGCACTTTTGTGCACAGGTAGGTAGCGGATGACGGCCGTGGGCAGATGGCAAAGCTTACTGTTTGCACTTGGTCTCACACAGCAGCTCTCCACAGTTCTTTTCTGTCTCCTCCTGGCAGTTAAGGAGGAAGTCCTTCAGTCGGCTCACGGACTGCCAGCATGGGGTTAGCAAGCATGACAGCCATGTCATGGGCCATCCAGGCTGCTTACATATGAGCCTTCCTCTTGAAAAGATCTCACTGGGGCTCAGCTGGCCAGCTCATGAGAAGCAATTCTTGGCAGCACTATACTCCCTGTTTGTTTGTTCATTCGTTTGTTTGTTTGCTTGTTTGTTTTTCAGACAGGGTCTCACTCTGTCGTCCAGGCCGGTCCTGAACTCATTCTGTAGCCCAGCCTGGCCTCGAACTCACAGTTATCCTCCCTGCCTCAGCCTCCCATGCAGCAGGCAGCTTATGAGGCTCAAGGTTCAAGCAAGAACCCATTTTTCTGGCCTCTATCCATTTGGACGAAGCCAGATGCTTGGAATGACTTACTCAGCCAATCCAAGAGTAGAAAATTCCTACCACTGAATGGTCCTATTCCCATCCACCTGACCTCAGGGCTTCTTTTTGAGCTGAAGGTCAGGAAGTGCATGTAAGACTCCCCAAGAAGAGTCTTCCAAGTTACTCTTTCCTCCCGACTCCAAGGCTTTCACAGGGTGCTGCACAACCTCGGACAGCTGTTGTATTTTTATGGGACAGATGGGATGGTGGCATGATGTCCAGAGGCGTTTGTGTCCACCACGTTCATCCCAGCAGCCACCCACAAGCACTTGCTCTGGGTGGCAGAGGTTGTTACAGGCTTCAGGGAGGAGAGAACAGGATCCCCTAGAGAGAAAAGCTGCCACAATAGAGGTAAACCCAAACAAAATGGGTATCTGCAGCCCCTCCACGCAGTCCTGAGGGAGCAGGACTGAGGCCGCATATCCCAAAGCAAATACTGCCCGAGCTGGGCTGGGGGGAGTGCAGACCTTAGACAGAGACACAAAGGCTGAGGCTCAGGAATCCCACAGCCTGCATCGTTCAGTGCGTGCAGGGCCCAAACACGACAGGGACCACACAGGAAGCATCACAGGAGAAGGAAGGTACCACGGGGGAAGGGGCAGCAGGAGAAAGGCACAAGAGGCAGCTGCGCACAACCCATCAGACCACCACCCAGGTCGTCCCCGGAAGTGCTGATCAGGTCCACAGCCCGCACAGGAAGAGGCCTTCTCCAGTCTTCATGTCATACTTGAGAAAATAGTTATACTCTTTCTCCTAAGCTAGGTATAGTATTAAAATGCAGATTAATGCCACGTCTGCAAGCACAGGGGCACACTTACATAACGATCTTGTCATTTAAGGGAAAATATCCCCCTCTCACTCAATGACCAGGCAACCCCGAGGTCTCAGTAGAGCCCACAGCCACAGCACAACCAGCATCCTCAGCACTAGCGCTAAATTTCAACCATTCTGTTGGAGCACTAACCCTCCTGGGTTTTCCAGTCATGCGGAGCTCATTTTTTTTTCAATGACTGAATGGATAAATGTTTCTCAAGAGAAGAAATTCTGTCCTCCAGGTGTGTGAAAATAGTTAAGAAATGGTTTACTTTAAGACAGATAACTGAATAATGTATTCCACTAATGAAATCATTGACTTTAACATCTTTTTCGGTTCTGTTTTTAAAATTAGATAAGCTACTTGTTGAAATTAAAAAAAAAAAAAAAACATGAACTGTGTGGCAGACACAGTCAACTCCCTGGAGAGTTCGTGTCAATCCAAAGTTCCAACTCCTTCTGAAGGGAGCTGGCCTTGTCAATAAATAAGAACCGTCGGTTCCCCCAGCAAATGGAAAAGACTGACCTCCTGGAGCCAGCAGAACAGAGGCTCCTTAGAGACAACTCCTTGGACACCTCCAAAAGACCAGTCTGTGAGCCAGGTCGCACTCAAATAAAAAAGCTCACTGACTCAACCTGACCCTGGGAAGGAAACGGTACCCCTCTAGGTCATCAGCACTGCACTGGTGTGGCCTTCCTGGCACTGTTGCCAATATTTAGCACAAACAGATGCAGCTACCTCGTTCTGTCTGCTAACCCAGAAACGTGTCCCTAAAGACCAAGACCTCCACACATGGAAGGCACTGAAGACACGTGTGCTCATCCCCTGCCCTCTCTCCAGGAGGCATGTAGCCAAGAGTGTCCTCTTTCATTGTGCGCCACACAAGTACAGTCGTGGGCCCTCAGCCAACAGCAGATAGGCCCCCTAGGTGCTGACGCGTCCCCAGGTCTTATTTTCCTTCTACAGACACATTGTCCTTCTAACAAGCAAACTCTCCATCAATTCCATGTTTGCATGACTTAACAAAAGTATCTCCCGCCACCACAGCGGAACTCTGCCAAGTACAAGAATACCTGTTTGCTAGGCCAGAGTGGCGAACACATACAGAAAGGCAATGCTGAAAAAGTCAGGAACAAAATTGTCTGAAAACGCTTACTGTCTTCCACAAAATACCATACGTGGGGTATCTGCACAGAAACCTGTGTGTGGATGCTTACAACAGCTTTATACATATTGCCAAAACTTGGAAGCAAGGGAGGTGTCCTTCCGCAGGAGAGTGGATAAATGAACTGGGGTAAATCCAGACAACAGTGTTATTCAAAACTGAGAGGCAATGAGCTACCGCGCCATGGAAAGACACGGAACAAGCTAAATGCCCATTCCCAAGTGAAAGAAGTCAGCCTGAAAAGACTGTGTACAGTATGATTCCAACTACAAGACATCCTGAGCAAAAGCAGAACTACAGAGACAATAAAAAGAGCCGAGGGGGTCGGGAGTTGTGGGAAGGGGTTCTGGGGCAGTGAAACTACCCACAGAATCCATAGTATAAAGAATGACCCCTCCTGTGACCCTTGGACTCGTGATTGTCTGTGTCAACATCGATTTATCACTGGTAACAAACACACCAACCCACTGAAGGCACTGATAACTGGGGGCAGGGGCTGTGTGTTAGAGCTGGAGATACATGGGAAATCTTCGTACTTTCCTCTGAATCTTTGTACTTTTTGTTATGAACCTAAGACTGCTCTAAAAAACAAGTCTATTACAAAGCAGTCCTGTGGGAGGAAGTAAAAAGATTGTAGTGACTACGTCTGATTCCCTCACAGGGCGACGGTTGCTATGTGGGCAGCGACAGGAACTCACAGCCACAAACCCAGACAGGCCCTGAATGCCGTATTATCTTATTTCGTAATTTAAGTTAGATGTGGCTGAGGTCCCCATCTTACCTAGCAGGCTGTCATGAGAGTCAGTCTCAGTCCTACAGATCAAGGCAGATGGGGAGGCCCACTCAGCTGTCCTCCCCGTGGGTTCCATACAGACACCCACAGTCAGCATGAATGGCCAGGAGGCCTGGGGCTCTGGGATGCTAGGCTGGCTGAGCCTAGTGGACCACACATCCACCCTGCATTCCCCAGGTGCAGAAGTTCCAGGTGTCTGAGGAGAGAGAGAGAGAGAGCAGCTTGGGGCTGGGAGAGCCAGACTCAAAGAAAAGGTAGTCACGATGCTGCCCTCTGAAGGAGGATCCAGCCGCTCCCTACCGGGTAAAATGTACCCTGCCCACAAGACAGCAATCCCACCCCTGGGGCACAGTCTAGAGAAACAAAGACCCAGGTTCACACACAACCCACATATGATCGCTCATAAAGGCACTGTTCCCAACAGCCCAAACAGGAACCAACCCAAAGCCCCTACTGTCCTCCGCAGTTGGGGGTTGCTGGGGGAGCAGATGAACAGCCTGTGGTTCATCCACACATCAAGAACTGCTCAGCAACAGGGAACAGCACCACCACCCACCCACCCACCCACCCACACACACACACACACACACACACCAGCCTTTAACATAAAATGCTTTAAAGGCAATCAGAGACCTAACTTTTACATTTGTCAACAAAAGATAAAGAATGTTTTAGAAAGAACAACTCAAACTGAAGGATCAGTGGAAAGAACATTACATGCCCAAGACTGTAAAGTGTCAAACAATCGTGAGCGCCATTACAGGATGTGATGCTGTCCCCAGTGCTGCTGATAGTCTCCTGTGTCATCGTGGCACAAGGTGGCATTCTTCAGGTCAAGAGGGGCCTTTCCAGCACCAGTGCTTCTCAGAAGAGTCACTGGATTCCAGGCCCCTAAGACTTCTAGTGGTATCGTTAGTGGGTATCACTGGTCTGATGCCAGTCTCTGTGAGGGTGTGACTGTTCTGATCCATCCTGGTGCCCCTTGAAGAGACCCTCATCTGGGATCCCTGTTATGGTGGCACACCTCTGACGTTGCCCCACGCCAGCATGATGCCCACCCTCCACATTCCCGAGGCAGCATCTCATCCCACAGCCTTGGCGCTCCTGCTCACCCCACTGATGGGGAGAGGACTGCCATTGTCACTGCCAAACCTACAACAGTGACCGCACAGCCATGCGCAGGTGAGAGTGTTCCTGCATAGAAGTTTCCCAAAGGAGAACCTACAGCCCAGGCTCCGGCGATGTCTGAACTGCCACGGGAACTGGAATCAGGAGCACTGGAATATGCCACAGCACAATACGCAGTGGCTAGAAAGCAGAACTGACCTAAGTGCACAGCATCAGGACACTGGGAAGTGAGCAGCACTGCTTCTTGCACCGAATACTACACAGCCATGGAAATAAAGGAGCCAGAGATAGGAACAGCACATACGGCACTTGAGCAATACCATGCAGGCACACAGCAGGCAAAGCAAGCTGGCCAAATGCCTGCCACGTGGGGACGGCCCACGTAAGTAGAAGGGTAAACAAACAGGAAAAGTCATGAGAAAATGTTTACCCCTAGGAAGTTACTACTTAAGAGAGAGAATTTTCCATTTTTTATTTGATTTATTTTATTTTTTATTCTTTTTTCTTTTTTCCTCATTTGATTAATATATATACAATGCATAATGGTTACATGGTGCTTGAGTATCCTGTGCATGTATATTTGATTTCTTGTGGCATGCCTTACTTTTGTCATTTTAATAAATGTGCAAGTTTTCTTTTCTTTTCTTTCGAGACAGGGTCTTTCTCTGTAGTCCGGGTTGGTCCTGAACTCACTATGTAGCCCAAGCTGGCCTTGAACTCACACCAATCCTCCTGCCTCAGCCTCCCACATGTAACTTTTCTTTAAGAAAGGAAAAGCAAGTCATAGTATGAGGTGCATAACAGAATATCGCTGTATATAAACTTTTAAATGCAGAATAAACTACAGTGTCTGTAAACACACGTACACATTGTTAACAGTATTATTTCGGGGGTGCAGAGGAATAACACGCACCAAATTCAGAACAGTGGTTACCCCCATGGGGAAGGGGAGGAGGGGGTCAGTGGGTTGTACAGAGACTTCGATGGGGTTTGTCAGGCTTTCTGTAAACCGAGTTGAGAAAATGCGGGATAGTCCGTACATTATTCTTTATTTTTCATATGCTTTAAATATTTCATAAGTTAAAAGAGCAAAGTGCAGGACAATATAAATAATACACCGCTATTCACCATCTTAACAAAAGGGAAATCCACACGTATATTTGCATAAGTCTGGATTTTTGGACAGGAAAGTGAGTACCAGTGAGGACAGCTCTCATGTTTTACCACACGCCTTTGATACTGTTTAGATTTGTGCTACCGGGTACACATATTTTCTATTTTTAAAAAACACGCAAGTATTTTAAGAAGAAAATTTTGGCAAGAGGAAGTCCTCTCACCTGGAGTCCCCCCAACCATCCATCTGGCCTCCTCTGCTGGGCTTCCAGGGGACAGCAGGGACTTGTTTTTGAGGCCGTGAGAGCCTTGCTCCTCCAGGTTTCCAAAGCCTCCCTGCCACTTTCTGGCCTCCCGTGGCCACTCCCAGCCTCCATATGGGTGGAGCCCCTTCCGATGCACTCGGCAGAAGCCTGCGTGGGCACCACAGGAGCATTCTGCAGGACAAGACCAAGGTTCAGCGGGGTAGGTCCCTCCTGAGGCCTCTCCTTAACTTGTAGATGGCGTCTGCTCTGTCCTATAGTCATACCCCGTGTGTCAAATCCTAACCTCTTCTTCCTATGAGGATACTAGTCATGTCGGATTAGGACCCCATGGGACCCCACTTCACCTTAATCCCCTTTTCTTGTATGTGGTACTGGAGATTGAGCCCAGTGCATTAACAATGAGCGAAGATTTTTTTTTTTTTTTGAGACAGGGTGTCACTAAGTCCCTAAATCCTCCCAGCTATTCTCAAAATTTTGGTCCTCCTGCCTCAGCCTCCCAGAGTGCTGGAATTATATCCGGAACCTCTGGGCCTGGCCTTTAATCACCTTTCTAAAGTTCTTCAAGTACAGTCACCCCCCCACCCCCACCCCGCCAGGTCCTAGGGTTAGTGCTTAAGCCTATGAATCTAAGGGGGCACAATTTGGTCCATACATGTTGCCTCCACAGCCCTTTCTTTTCTTACCCACAGCTTCACCCACTGACCACTCCCCATCTCAGCCCAAGGCAAATAATTTCCAGACCCAGAATTTTGCAGAATTTCTGCCTTGGTGCTGAGCTGCACAGTCAGCCACAAACCAGAGGAGTCTTCAGGGCTAAGTTGGCAGGTTCCAGAGGCGTGGGCGCACCTGGACCCACCACATGGCTGGGAGGGCCATGCTGGGTAGCCCAACGTGGTAAGCTACTGTCTCCCACGCCATCTCCAGCCCATCTCCCTCCCGCTCCCCAGTGTGGCAGGGCCTCACAGGCAGAAGCTGGACAGCTGAAACAGGGCTTCTTTTGAACCTGTGCTCACATCCCAGAGCACAGCGAGCATGCATGGGCTGAAAGCCTAGAACCCTAGAACCACAGTGCTACATCTACAGAGGGGCCCCTGGGCTCTTGGAGAGCACATGTGGAATCTAACAGGTGGGAGACAAATGCATGCATGCATGAGCTCTGCCTGGCTGCCAAGAGCCCTGACACCCACTTCCTATGCTAAGCCACCTTGCCCCTGGCTCTCACCAGTAGGTAGGAAGGGGGCCTGGGGGCCTGAGTGGAAGACTCCTCTCCCTGCAGGAGTAGCTGAGGATGCACCCTTCCCACAGGACCCCCAGCTCTTCCCAGGTGATGCCCCATAGGACCTGCCCACCCAATAGGAGCCATCGAGGGGGGATTGTGGGTCCTCTTGGCTCCAACCCAT